>PVKZ01003760.1:0-115172 GCA_004027375.1 Macroglossus sobrinus | reverse complement strand
TATCTCTATCTAAAACTATAAATATATACATGCTTTAAAAAAACTATATAATGGGAATTTTTCTCTATTTGTATTTTGTTCTCTTCCTTCTATAGTATTTTGTAAGATTCGTCCATTTTATTTTGTGCAGCTAAAGTTCGTTCATATTCACTGATACATAATCCATTTTCTAAAATGTTCCAAAATGTTTTTATCCATTGTGGTACTGATAGATATTTGAGTTATTACCAGTTCAGAGAAATTATGGAAATTTTACATGAGCATTTTTGTACATGTATTATGGTGCACCCGTGCTTATATTTCTTGTAAGGTATTTAGCAGTAAGATAATTGGCTCAGAGGGTATATGTATCTTCACTCCACTAGCTAATACTAAACAGTTTTCTAAAGTGATGCTATCAACTGATACATCTTCAGTTTGAGAATTCCCGTTATTCCACAAACCTACCAACTCTTATTATTATCAGACTTAAACATTTCTTGCCCATTTGATAAGTGTGCAGCAATATCTCAATGTGATTCCCTAATAATAATGAAGTCAGGTGCCTTTTTGGTGTGGATGTTGGAAATTTGGACATTGTTGTCTGTGGAGTTTCAAGGGTTTTGTCCATTTTTCTGGTGGTGGTGTCTGCCTTTTCCCATTGATTTTTAGAATTTCTTTTTATTCTTTATGGTTTCTTTTAATGTATTAGAGGTTTTGAAATGATAATGCCATATTTATCATGATTTGGATTTTATACATATTTTAAAAACATGGACCAGAGAGACTGGTGGTCTAAATATATTTTATCGCTTATATATCTGGTCTGTGTTGTGCAGATTCACATGGTTTTTTCCCCATGTTTCACCAATAGATATTTACCGAAAACATCCTGTAAGCCTTTTATCCTTCCATCTCCCTCAAACACATTAGTTAGGTAGATGTCTCTGAGTTTTATATATGGACATTAAAGTTTTTCTGTATCTGTTTTACTTTGTAAATGTCTGTGCATCGGATTAGTAATTATAGTGGTCCGCATATTCCAGTATTTGGTGTCACACAGAGACGAGACACCTTTCTCTTCCTTAAAGTCATGAAAAGTTTCACCAAAGTTTATTAAAAGTGGACATTCTACTTAAATTCTTGTTATACATTCATGCGCCTAGAGACGAGTGGCTTTGCGCTGATTATTTAGAATCGACACAGGTTATTTCTTGGATCGCACGGCATCCAGTAATCACCCGTCCATCTTTTTCTTTCTCCCAAAGGTCCCTCATGTCCATGATCCGGAAGCGATCCCACCCCAGCGGCACTGGTGCTAAGAAAGAAAAGGCAGCTCAACCAGAAACAAGTAATTCTCAGGCTCCTTGTTTTACTTTCAGCGGCTGATGGTCTATAATTTTTCATCAGTTCATGGTCGTTGAGGTCTTTGACTATGAACATATTGTCACGGGAGAAGCGCGAAGTTTGTAGCTATAGAATGAACCAGGTGACAGTCACCGCCTTTATGTAGCTTATTGTCTGGAGCGGATAAACATGTACACACATCACTGTAAAGCGAGGTATGCTGGGAGATGTGTTTTCATGAAGAGACAAGGAACTTTGGGTGTAAAGGAAAGAGAGGAAGTAATTCCAAGTGAGGGATTTGGGGAAAGGCTTTACAGAGCCGGTAACAAATGTACTGAGATTTCACCAAGCACCTACTATGTTCCACAGTGCCATGCACCAGAGATTCAAGACATAGAAGTTACTTTTGAATGGAGGAGACAGGAAGTAACGAGTAATTATCCAATTAAATATATAATTACTTAAATACAATTTTTGATCAGTACTGTGGAGGAGGAGGACAAATCTTTAAGAGATTGTGGAGGTGGACGGCGGGTGTCTAGAAGTGATGAGTAGTTGTAGATTTAGAAAGTCAGGGTGAGGCTGTGTAGGATGAAAGTGGTTTACACAGAGGGGCAGCAGATTCAGAGGTCCAGAGTGGGGGAGGAATTTGGCAAATTAGAAAGCAAAGAAAATTGGTGTTATTAGAACATGGGGTGCAAGAGAGGAGGTCTGATAGGTGGGCAGGAGCTGGATTCTGGAGGCTGCGGTCAAGGCTGTGAAATTTATCCTAAGGGCAGTAGGAGTTTTAAGTAGGGATTGTCTGTGACACTCTGGAGTTTTCATTTGTAATGTGGGGGACCAGCCTTGCTATCACAGTGTCTTCTTATGTTCACATGTTATGGTGGCTTTTACTGTACAGTTGGTATGTTTTTCAGAATTTATGAATGGAGAAGCTTTTGTTACTAGGTTATAGCTCTTTAAAAGCTTGATCGTAGTAAAGGTTTGTGGAATATTTTAGAAGTAGTTTTTATGTCTAATAAATATAAGAAGTCATTATACGCTTCACAGTTAATAACTTTAATTTTGATAAAAATATTTATTGGAGAAGTTCCGAGATTTCAGAGGTATGCCTGCTGTCTGTCCCATATTTAGTCATTAATTTGTTGATAATTTCTTACCTCAGTTTACTAATCTGTAGAATGGGGATATTATTAGTTCCTGTTTCACAGGGTTCTCAAAGGAATTAGTCTCACAGCATGTAAAGCATTTAGAGTGGTACTTAGCACATAGAAAATACCCAAAATGTTAGCTTAAAACATAGACAAAGTACTAACTACCCTCTGAGAGGCAGAAGTCCTCATTTGGCAGGTTCTTGTGATCACTGCAGTTAATTTCCTCGATTTTATGCCTTTAGGTCAAATTCAGAGTTGTTCTACCATGTGTTCTTTAGAAATTTTGTACATCACGGGGGGCATAAGATATTTTTAAATGCCTTTTAAAACATGTTAGTAAAAGACAAGTAATCCTGCGGCATTTAGACATTCATTGTAGTTTCTTCTAGGTGGTAACAAAAGGTTTTATTGAGCAACAAGGTGATGGTTTTGTCTGTGGGTCTTTTTCTTTTTTCTTTAAAAGAACGAACTTATTTTTCAAGTAGGTCTTAAAATTTAAGCCTCAGTTAATTACACGTAGCTTTCTGATCCAAGACTGACCTTGAAGCACTAACTCAAAGAACATTTGATTTTATTTCCCTGTGGCAGTTCAATAACATTAGACCTGTTGTCTTCATTTGTCCCTTTCCTTTAATCTCCAGTATCCTGCATATTTCTATTGTTCCCCTGATTACATGCTTTTGTGAGACAATTACCAACTGCGTGACTGCAGAAAGAATTACAAAACATACCATGAGATCTCCATAGGTGATTCTTGCAGATTTATTAGAACCGCTTAATAGTTCAGAAGTTCGTATAGATTGCTTTTTGCTAGTTCAAAACCAGGGTCGGTGAGAGAGAAAGCTTGTGCAGCTAACCTAGTGTTGCCCTCATATTGTGCCTGAGTAGGGAATCTGATAAGAGTGAATTTTTTTTTTTTTTTTTTTTTTTTTTTTTTTTTGCTTAAGACCAATTAAGCCTTTACATTTGAAAAAGACTGAGAAATTAAAGCCCGGTTTATAATCTGTGCACAATACAGATAGTGGCACTTCTCTGAATTATCACTATGATTCTGGCAAGCAAAAATGAGAAACTGCTTTAAATTCCTGCTATGTTAGATGCTGCAGCAGATTTGAATGGTGTTGACCATAATTCTCCATCTGTCTGCCTTAATTAGTTTTTGTATGGCGCATTTAATTGGGTTTCAGTCATTCCTTACAGAGTGCTAATCTGTTTGTAGGCGGTGCTCCTGTTGCTGTGCAGCTCTTCCCAAGTCTTACTCAAAAGGGCAGGCTTTTAGAAAATTGAATGTTTTTTTTGGAGGTGTTTTTTTTTGTTTTGTTTTGTTGTTTTTTTGTTTTTTTTTTTTTAATTCCCAGGAATAAACTCCGTACCCATATCAGGTGCTTGAATGACAGATCTGGATTTTATCTCCCTTGATTTTGAGTAGAGTCAGCAAAAGCCCTGTGTAGTGCATAATGGCTATACAGATATTGAATGAGGGAGGGAGGGAGGGAAGGAGGGAAAGAAGGAAGGAAGGAAGGAAGGAAGGAAGGAAGGAAGGAAGGAAGGAAGGAAGGAAGGAAGGAAGGAAGGAAGTTAGTTCTAACTATGGTAATTTTCTTGTGTCCCCTTGTTGATTGTGACTCATCAGCAGAAGTTGCCCAGGAAAATGACATTTAAGGGTATACAGTCTTTTTCATTTACTGGTGGATGAGTTCAGGCTTTGGTGTTGGGTTTCCCACATTGCCTGGCAAAAGATACTTTTTTGACTTGTGGATCGGAAAAATGCCGTTTGGATATTTTAATCCCCAGCATTTCATTGGCTTGTGAGGATGACAACACTATTTGAAGTCAGGACTGTATCATAAAACCTAGGTCATGTGATGAGGGTAGCAGCGATTCTGCGGTGCAGCACAAGTGAGGATGATGGCACCTTCACTCCCTGAGTTGCTCCCCTGGGCATCTGTATGAGAGGAGTGGCCACCCAGGGTTAGTGGGTTCTGGCCACATGGCAGACAAAGAAGCCGCAACTTAGGTCTTCTCAAGGCAAAGTTCGCCACTGCTGTTAATGAGCATGAGGGTGTAGTTGTGATTGCCTTCATTCGCAAGCCATCCTTTTGGGCCTTAGTTATTTCTGGTCAGATAGTAAAAAAATATTAATTAGCTATTTAAATCCAAAACTTTACAAGTCAGTCAGAAGGTAGATACTTGTGGAGCGTCCACTGTGTGTCCCATCCTTGGAGTCTTGATAAGATGCTAATTGGAAGGTCTTGATGAGATATTTAACTTTAAATATATGGGTTGCAGTGAGTTAGGTGGAAGTAAACACAAGATCTAGAACTGTGTTAATAGTGATAAATATTTCAGAAATAAGCAGATTTCACTCTTCTTATCAACAGGTGGAAGCTCACCTCAGTTGCATTCTTCGAATTGATACATATTTCAACAGCTTTATTGTTTTTTTAGCAAATAGTACAAAGGTTAGACAATAGACGCTTGAAATTTTAAAATCAAATTTAATTGCTTAATTGCAGTAATTTCTAGATGTATGTTTTCTTTTAACATTGGCAGATTGAAAAGACTGGAAAAAGGTTTGCTTAAATGTTTCTCTCCCATGCGATTCCTAAACAAAAGATAGCAATTTAAAAATAGACTTTTCCTATTTGCTACTCATCTTTTGACTGAATTTCTTTCAATAAGTAAAAGTTCTCTTTGATCTTTTATTTTCAAGTGGGTTTTTGATCATTATTTCTTCTTTGGGCTGATTCCTTTGACATATGATGTATTATAAATTTTAAAAATGTCTTTGAGACAAAGATGAATGATTATTTGGAGTTATTTACAAAGTTGGAACAAAATCCACTTTAATTGTTTACCATAAATGAGCCAGTATTGATTTCCAGGCTACAAATTAGACCTTAAAATTTATCCCTCTTATTTTTCAATGCAGATCTTTTCTTAGAAGATTTTATTATGAAACATATGTTGCTACCTGATAGCGGATAACCTTAAGCTGTTGGTATTTTGTGACTTTTCTGAAAGAAAAAAAATGGCTATGGTTAATTACATAGTGCAATCTTTCTAAGTCACCAAAAATAGGAAGGAGATGTTTTCTTGTCCTGTAAGATGATTTGTGTGTGTGTTCTTTAACTAGCCGAAGAAGTCACAGATCTGAAGAGGCAAGCAGTTGAAGAGATGATGGATAGAATTAAAAAGGGAGTTCATCTTAGACCGGTCAATCAGACAGCTAGACCCAAGGCAAAGGTATGGAATGAGACTAAACGCTTTTTTGTCGCCTCGATGTTTCTTTTTTTTTTTTTTTAATGTAATATTTTGAAATGTGATACAAGCTACATCTCCTTAATTCCTGCTTCTTTTGTATAATTAAACAAGTATTTATGGAGTATCTGGTATGTGCCAAGTACTGATTTAGGCGCTGGGGATAAAGCAGTAAACAAGTGAGACCATCCTTGCCTTCCTGAGGCTTCTAGTTTAGTGTGTGGGGGAGGGGAAGCTAGGGGCGAGGGTCACACAATAAAGCCAACACAGACCTAAAACAACTTGAAAAATGATGAGATTTACATGATTGCTTTCACTCATTTCACAAACCTATTCCAGGTCACTTCAAAGAGAAAATTTTGTGTTTATAGTATCATCAGCTGTCTGGTTCAGTACTTCTTCCTTCCCTTTTTTTTATCTGTCTCATTTCAATAGACCCAATAATAGAGTTTTTGACATTTTTCTTGAAAAACATTTTTTTTTTAATTTTCTCAGTCTATAAGGTATTAGCAGATGGATTCTCTTTCTTCTTTTAGAAGAAAGAACTTAATGGTGCTTCCATGCTCTCAAAGATGCCCCTCTTCAGCTGTTTCAGTGTCCCCAAGTGCCGTGACCATTCAGTACAAACTTTACTGGGCTTTTAAAGTTGCCGATTTGTCACAGGCAGGCAGGATAGCCCGGCAAGGCCGGATGTCCATGGTGTGGACTGTGGAGAGGGTTTGGAAACACAGAAGGAATATTCAGCTCCAAGATGGAGATGGGTACCTCGGCCAGCCATGTAGAGTCATAATTCAGGCTCGTGCAGTTGGATTCCAGGCCGGGGACAGCAGGCAGGACTGGCCGAGGAGCCGAGTGAGCAGACAGTCTGTCACAGCTGCTTCCGAGCTGGTGTCTGCTGGGAGAGTGAAGAGCACTGTCTTTGGAGTTGGGGCCTTTGCTCTCTACCAGCTTTCCAGTTTTTTTTTTTCCTCCCAAAGTGGGAATAGCACCTGCCCTCCCTGACCCACATGGTGGCACTTGGGATCAAATAGGATCAATTGCGAAGACACTTTAAGATGCAGGGTGTCGGTGGAACCTTTGAAGAGAATACATTTTTATGACTTTCATGGCGCAAGTTATTTTGGAAAGAATCGGCAAAACCAAGCTGTTACTAGAGAAGAAAAGCACCGTCATAAAGAAGCAAAATTAATTGAGAAAGAAGGATGTTGCGAACGTCCGAGATCGTAAGCCGTGCCCCGTGGGCGCTGTCATTTTCGGAACATCGCTCGGTCCCTTTCCTTTTCTGCCACGACTCTTCCCGCAGTTACACCTCACTTACTGTCCGTTCAAAATCTGAAACAACAAGGGCCAGCGGGTTTCTTGCTGGTTGTCATGAAACTACGCAGACAGTGCCGGGTGACCTGGTCAGCAGCCTTTGAAACAAACGGAGACCACGTGCCCGAGGACAGACTCCTCCTCCGGATACCCTGGGTGCTTCCCCGCAGTGTCGCAGAATGAGAGTATGATGCGGCCCGCGCTTGCGAGCTGATGCAGCCAGAGGGCGCCTTGAGTGGCAGGGCGGCAGCTGGGAGTCAGCTTTTCCCCGGGGTGTTTGTGCAGGAGTCATCGCTGGCCACCCAACCACTTTACCTGCAGACGTTGGCCTTGAGAATACTAATTCAACTGCATATTTTCTAGATTCCTTGATATTGTTGGGGGTACCCGTGTGGTTAAAGCTAGTGCCTTAGAACTTCTGACTAGCACTTATGCCTGGCGCTGACAGCATGTGTATTTCACAGACACCTACGTTTGGAAAGTTGAACGCCTTCGTCTTGTTTATACATGAGCAGTAAACCTCTCTCACTTTTCTCTCTTATTGCCCATTTAAACAAATCGGAATGGGATCTTATTATTATTATTTTTAAATTATCTTTTAGAGGAAAGGATTATAGGCTGCTAGGAATCACCTTCCATTTCTTCACGAGAGAGAAATTAGCCTATCGCTTTTCCAGGAATGAGAGGCCGAAGGAGCCCTTTCGTTGTGTCTTGCAGTGTTTCTCTTCATCTCTTTCCTTTGCGAAAGGAAGTGGTACAAGGGCAATCAGAGCCTTTTTTGATCTTTTTCATTCACAAGGGCCTCGTGCCAAACTTCCCCTCTATGACATCAGCTGAGGGATCCACAGAGACTGTCAGGTGTTCTGGGGCAGGCAGGTATCCCTGGCCAGAACATCAGTTCAGGTTGTCTTCTTGCTCATGGTGCAGCCAGAAGAGAACTGGACTTTGTGTTCAAGATGCTGATGAAAACGCAGCCTTGCTCGGGTGCAGCTCCCCTTTATCAATAAGACGCAGTGATTGGACTGCACAGCCTCCGAGGCCTTGCACGGTTTTGCCAGCCGGTGACGCGAACATTCTCCCGTGGGCCAGGTTCCTCGCCAGTCCCTGCGCCCGACCCAGTCCTGCTGTGAAATGCAGGCAGCAAGAATGGCCAGTGCGGGTCCCCTGTCCGCGGGCGTTGGCCTGGTGCCGACGGACGGACCTGAGCAAGGTTTCCTGCCCCGTTGCCTGCTTCCCCCTCTGCTCGCTGCCTCCTGTCCCACACATGCTGACAGAGTCCAGCCGTGTGAGCGGAGAGTGTCTGTTGTGAAAAGAATTTGGCATAATTTGGAATTAGATCTTTGGCAGCCGGTGTTCACCAACTAAATCTTTTCTTTGTATGATGATAAGAGGGGACGGAACGACATTTAGAAAATGGTAGCTTGAGTCCTTCTGCTCCGAACATTACTTTCATTTCCTGTGTAAATGCCCCTTGGGAGCACTGACGTGGCTCATGTTTTTTTTCCAACCCTAAGACATACACCTAATTTAAAAATAATGTATAGTCAACGTAAGCTTCCAGCACTTTGCCGTGTAAAAACCTTTGTTTAGCATTTTAAAACTGATTTTCTCAGTAATTTTTTTTTTCTTTTTAAAATTGCAGCCAGAATCTTCAAAAGGCTCTGAAAGTGCGGTGAATGAATTAAAAGGAATACTGGTAAGAATAGATCTGTTTGTTATTTAGTTATTGGGAAAATGCAAGTATATTTTTGAAATCTATTTCTTTGAACGATTCGGTTTTGAAATGTTTCATTTTCATTTACATCAAGCCTCATTTCTTTCGATAGTGGACTGGATTGTGTTGTGGGCTCCTCCGTTGGTGTGTTAGTGATACATCAGTACTCTGCTGTTTCTGTTCTACAAGAATGGTCTATACCAAAATCGTTGTTTCTTATTCTTACTCTCCAATCCTGCGTTACGGTTTGAAGCTCCATTGCCCAGCCAGGCGTGAGGGATGGCACATGCTTATTAATAAGAGAAAGACCGTAGAGTCTCTTACAAGGATGGTGCTTAACTTCGCAACATGAAAATGGTACCCTGGGCACCTAATGTAAATCTGAACCCCCCCCGCACCCCCGAAATGTATTAGTATCAGGGTCATAATCCGCTTTATCCTCACAGTTATTAAAAAGTTTATCCGATGACGAATTGGAGAATACAATAAAAAAATCCCTTTCTTGATGTAACTCATTTCATTTTCTAAAAGTAATTCACATCCATGGGAGAACACACTTAGTGCCCGTCTCTCACTATATTTTTCTCTCCAAAGTAAAGCATGAGCTTTTGTCAACAGAGTGAACCAGTACTGCCCTGTCGGGCAGTCGCTGTCGGAGGGAAACTCCTCACGGAGAGGATGTTTTAAGACACTCAGCGCTCTGTCCTCAGATCCCGTTACAGCCTGAGTACCAGTGATTATGCAGCCAGTAGGCACGGGGGCGGAGCTACGGAGCCAATGTTCCCATGTGCGTTGATGCTGTGCTGTTGAGTTCCGTGTAGATGTCCCCATCACCGTGTCAGACAGAATGACTTTAGTAAAGCAGGAACCAGTAGACTTCGCTGAGCACGGCTTAGTCGGTTTGCTTTAGTTTTAGGTGAGAAGTGCAGTGCCGGCCGACAGTGCTGGTGTGCCTACACAGTAAATTGTTCAAAGCAGCGAAGAAGCCTGTGGCTCTCACCTCACGGACTCTTCAGTGAGAAAATTCTGTCAGCTGGTTAAGGAGAACTCACTCCCTGTGGCAGTCCCTTTCCCTGTCTCTGTGTTATAATGCTACTTCCGTAATTCCTGGTCACAAAGATGTCCCCAGGGACGTTGAGATTCTAGAGCTGAGTTCTGATCACCAAAGAAAGAGTAAACTATCTGAGTTTGATTTTTTTTTAAAAAAAATGAGGTTTATTTGAAAAATCAGATGCCTCTATGAGATGCACATGAAATTTGATTACCCAGGATATCCTGATCCCCAAGTGCTGGGTGGTAGCAAGTTTACTGAATTGCAGCATTCCTCTTAATGGTCATATTCATTATACAGTCCTATTCACTATAATTGTGTGCCACTTTAAGGAGAGAAATCTGTGAAATAGGTTTCTGTGTGAAGTAATTTACAAATTCTAACGATTTTCAAAACATCATTCTTTTCTGCAAACTGCCCCTGTCCTCCTTGCACTGGATTTATCATTTGATTTCTCTCCCTTATCTGGCATCGGTATATCACTATAGCCGTTATTCTGACAGTGTTATATTTTTGCATTCAGTTTTTAAGAAGTGGGATGCATAGTGCTCCCCCAAACTCTGCCAAATGGCAGCTCTCTGCTACCCCTACGGAAGTTCCTTTAAGGGAACGCTGGCTCATGTGTAACTCCTAGTCACTTGGCACTACGAAACCATACAACTCCTTGTAAGAGAGAGAAAGGAAGTCCCTCGCAGATGGGCCTTTGCTGGTGCTTCTTGCTGGAGTTGAGACCGTTAGGGTTGTCAGAGTCGGTCCCCAGCAAAGCATAGGACGCCACCCTCACAGTTGAGGCGTGTAAGAGGCAAACATGACAAGAACATGAAAAGCCTAAAGATTGTGCCCTCAAGGGGAAAGCGAGTACCTGTACCGAGAGATGCCAAGAAACCAGCAAACACCGCAATCAGTTCTCTCTTAGAACAGAAACCAGGAATAAACTCCGTGTGGGGGTGTGTGGCTGGCATGACATGTGCCCTGAGCTGTAAAGAGCATTCATGATTTAGAGACTTGGCCGGTTGCTCAAAGTTAGCATATGGGCAGAAAACAAATTTCTGGTTTGGAAAGCCTCGTTCTGTTTTGAGTCGTACAGTTTCCAAGCCAATTTTTAAAGTCTCTGTGTCGACTGAACTCATTTTTCCAAGCCTATTTATACTTAACTTTTTAAAGCTATGTATATTGTAGATAAAAAGTATATAGGTCATTTTTCATAGTCCTACAAGGGCTTTCAAGTGCTGGAAACCTACCTGAGTCTTCCTAAGTCATTTAAGTCACTTGAAGTGGAAATGGCAATTCCTGAAGAATAAATCAATACAAATTAAACTAAAAATCCCTCTTCAAGTTCAATTGCCTCTAAATCAAAGAAACAAAAACAGCATTTAAAAAATTCTCTTACAGGTCTTGCTCGAATATCTTCAGTTTTTCAGTTGGTTTTGCCACCTGACAATTAGATTAGTCAGCATTGTGAACATTTAACTAATGGAGACTAAGGTGGTTTTCAAAGTAGGAATGGAGAACCGGTTTGGGAGCTGGAAGAGCCAAGTTCAAAGTCCAGCCCTATCACTGCTGTATCATGGGACCTGGCCCAAACCCTGAGGCTCGCTGAATTTGAATCTCTTCTCTGTAAACTGAAGGAATCCTGTGTACCCATTGTGGTTTCTAGGTTAATTTCTGAATCTCAAAATCTATGATTACATTAAAAATAGATAATTAAGACAATCTAAGTACTTTATTAGCTGAGCTGCTTGATCATTTCCGTTGAGAGTCCTATGCAGAAACCTCCATTTAAAGTTTACTTATATATTAGCTAAAGCAAACATAATAGTCAGTGAATAGAGAAAAAAAAAGTGTGGGATTTAAGAATTAGAACTTGGAAAAGGGATTCCTTCAGCATCAGGTATGATGAGAGGATAGTTTACTACAATTGAATTTGGGGAAAATAATGCTGTTATCTAAATGAAAAATAGATAATATTGTGAAAAACACATTTTTCAATAAAAGACATCCTCGTGTCAATTCCAGCCATTGGGAAAAATCACGTAGAATGTCCTTGACATTCAAACAATGTAGTCATTCTATGAGTAATTTTAATAGTAATGGCCAATAAGTCTTTTAAATATCTATTTAAATATCTTACAGCTGTTAAGTTTTTAATAATTATAAAGACAAATGATTCAGGAACAGTTTTTCTAGTACGTTTTTAAAAAGTTATCTAAGTTGGCTTTAGTTCTGTTTTCTTTCTCATAACAGTGTGTATGCTACCTTAATAAGATATGTAACTCTTGGTGAGTAGATAAAGACGTGCTTGTGAATGATTACATAAACTAAGTAATTTTTAAACTATGAAATGAGCCTTTATAGTGTTACATGTAATATGATTTTTCTTTGACTATATTTTATGATATTTGCAATAAATGAAAGGCAGAAAGAGGTACTTCTTGGGGCGGGGGAGGGAAGAATAGTATGCTTGATTAAAATATGAGCCTTATCTAAGTACTTAACACATCAGTTTTGGTCAGGCATCTGACAGCAAAAGAATATAATCTCCTAATCTTGTTAGTCAAGTTTCTCCCTGACAACAGACTGCTTTTCTATGACTTTATGCAGGTTGGTACAGGGGAACCTTTCTAAACAAAGCAATGTAATAGCAATATCATGTGAGATTTGTAATCACCTAATTTTACAAACTACTTTTTTGTTTTATAGGCTAAAGAAGAAACATGAGTTACCATTTTTAGCAAGTAGAATTCTGAAAAAATTAGTCCCAGGAAATTAGCTGGGACTGGGGGCAGGATTGAGGCAAATCCATAGTGAGTTCAGAAGTGACAAAGGCTGGCCTGGTTGTCAGCCTCGGTGAACAAAAACTGCCTTCTGACTATGGCATGAAGTCTGGCAAGTTCTATCAAACTTGAGATTCTGATTTGCTCTGGTCAAAATACTGTGGTTCTCTTGGCATTTTTTTCTCGCCAAGTCTGCAGCATGGCTAAAGAGGACACTTTCGAAGAAATAGTGGGTATTTCTTATGCAAAAATGGACCACTTGGAATGGTGGGGTGCTAAATCCTTACATGTAAGAAATACATCACCTGGTGTTCTGTACTTGACTGGTGATGGAGGTGGAAAGCCTTAGGCTTTCCCTTCATAATATACTTCCTGGAGGAGCCAGGGCAGGAGACCCACTGCCTGGGTCTTTCTCTGTCATCTTGAAAGTCCATAGCAATTTTATCAGGAGCACAGCTTTACAGCATCTCTTGAATCCTTCAGTATCTTCTGGGCCCTGAATAAGACATTCATTGCCTCCACTGCTAGAATTATGGAATTGTGAAGCCGGGCCCTTCCTTGCCTCTTTCACAGTGAAGTCAAGGTGTGCTCAGTGCATCACTTCTTTGGGTAGGCCGCTGGAGAGCATTCTGTGCCTTCTTTGGCAGCCATGGCACCATCATCACCAGTAGTGCAGCCAGGGTCATCATTCTCTCTGAAGAATCAGCCACACACATTTTTCAGTGTCACAAGGAGTTGGGTTCAGTAGCTTGTGGCTGCTGTATCAGGATAACCTTCTAAGGTGAGTTCACCATATCCCTTCTCTTCTGTAAGCAGCCGAACAACACACATCAGAATCTTAATCATCGGTGTTCCAGTACCTTCCCACCACTGAATTTCATATAGGTAGCTCATCAAGAGGTGTTCTCGTACTGTTCTTTTGATATGACAGCTAACGTCTTACATCTTCAATAGCGTCTTCTTGAATGATAGGTGTTACATGTTAAAAAAAAATGTAGAGTTCATTTTATTTCCTAATTCATTCAAATTCTGGTAATGTTTTGATGATTTGATTTTTATATTCTTTTGTATATTGTATTAAGACATTAACCTTTTTGTTTTTGTTTTGTTTTCACTTTAGGGGACACTTAACAAATCCACTAGTTCAAGAAGCTTAAAATCCCTTGACACTGAACACAGTGAATCTGAGTTAGAAAGGATTTTACGTCGCAGAAAGGTGACAGCAGAAGCAGATAGCAGTAGTAAGCTGGTTTGAATTCTCCACAGCTCTCTTCTTCCTCTTTGCAATATCTTCCCTTAAGTTCATTTAGAACGTGAAATCATCTTTTTAAAATTATTAAATTTTTTTTTAATGTGAATGAGAAGTATTGGATGCTCAAACGTACTTATGGGTATTGTATAAGAATAGGTATTTTTATTTACTGGTATGTTTACTTATTTATTTGTAAGTTATCAGGCTTTTATAGATCTGCTTTGCTTAATGCAAGATGCGTTTGCGTAGGCACTCAGGATGGGCTTTGGCAAAATGTAGCATTGAGTACAGGCTCTGGAACCAGACGATAAGAGTGAATCCTAGCTCTGTCATTTACGTGCTGCTTGCTCCTGTGCACATTCCTCAACCTCTCTGTGCCTCAGTTTCTTCATCTATAAGGTAACGACAATAAAATGCCATCCACAAGTCCTAAACATTAGTGATGGCTGCATGAGCACTCTAATGATGAAATACGGGAAAAGTCCCAGCACTGATGAAGTCACAAAATGAATACTCATTCATTATGGAGGCTGGTAAATGCTTGTAAAGCAATCCTAAGGAAAAAAATCTCATAGGATTACTCAAAGGATTAAGTAAGTCAACATATAAAAAGTGTTTAGCACTGTACCTGGCACAAAGTCAGCACACAATAATTAGTAGAAATAGTAGTAATTAACATCAGTTACAAATGCAGAGAAATCATCTTTACTCTTCAGATCCGTTTGGTTTATTGTCTCTGCCTGTGCATCAAATGAACGAGAAATTCCAGTGCTTAGCAGCTAGGGATGACCACCAGAGCAAGTCTTGAGCTCACAGTTTGCATTTATGTCATGGTACACCTTAGAATCTGTTGCAGAATTAACTGTATGTTTTCAGCTTTTGTCTGTCCATTTGGTCAAGGTCATTAGCAGAAACTTTGTGGCCAGGAGTCTGGCTTTGAAAAACTAAAGTGAAATTCATCAGCAACCATAGCTCGTAAGCTGAGTCTTTTAGACTCAGTTCAGTCAACTCCAACTAGTGCATTAAAACAGTTTAATTTGCATTGCTGTCATGTTTACGTCAAGTTTAGGTTGCTAGACTATTAAAGATTTGGGTTTTTGATAGTCAAACTCTAGTTTTCACATAGGGATTTACTCAAACAATTGAGGAAATTGGTTCCTTAAACTGAAAGCTACATAATGCCAGCCAAACCTTTATTTTAAAAAGATGAAGCCTTTGTTTCCTTCTTTAAAAAATTCATCAGTTTTTGGTTTGGTCTGGAAATTCTGCTGTTATTATCCTATAAGAACCACCCACCTCCCCCAGATAACTACCTCTTAGGAAAATTAAGAGGTGCCATAGAGATTTTTTTCCTTAGGATTGCTTTACAAGCATTTACCAGCCTCCATAATGGATGAGTATTCATTTTGTGACTTCATCAGTGCTGCGACTTTTCCTGTATTTCATCATTAGAGTGCTCATGCAGCCATCATTAATGTTTAGGACTTTGTGGATGGCATTTTAGTGCCTAACCATTTACATTTGGTTTTTTGCTACTGACCTTTTTATTCCTCCAGAGATATTCTTACTTCACTCATGAACTTGGTCAAACATGCAGTACCCCCTATTTCAGAGTTAGTTTTCAATGGGAGAAACAAGGAAACATTTTCATTTTAGTCAGTACAGAAATTTAAATATTTAAAAATATGGAGAAGGTAGGAACACATTTTATAGGCATGGTGAGTATCTTTTTTTTATTGGATATATTCTACCAGTATACAAATATTCAACATATCATTTGAGGAAAATTAGAATAAGAAATATATATTCAGTAAAATCAGTATTTGGACTGAGAAAGAAAAATTAACTGGCAGGGTTGAGAGGAAATACATACTGAGGAGAATTGACAGAAATTTCCTTTTGAGCTCCCTAGTAGCCAAAGCAAAAAAAAAAGCGGGAGGGGGGTGGTAAGATAGGGAACAAACCTATAAACTCTTATCACCTAGTAAAAGGAATACCTTTAAAAAAAATGGTACAGATGTTCTCCTAGCATCAAACTGGAAGAGATATTTACCATGTAAATCTTTTAATAAAGATCATGGAATGACAGTGAAGATTCTGGGGTGGAGGGGGTGAATTAGGACGCAAAGCAGCACAGCTGCGTGGTGAGAGCACATTATGGCAAAGCTAAGTGTGAGGCCACAGAGTCGAGAAGAGCAGTGTCCTAAGAGGCAGCCTGAGGTTCGCAGAGCTCGGCAACCAGGTTAGATACTATCTCGATAACCCAGGGGCCAGCGAAGCACCTTTTTCTTTAGAATTTTTTTTTTTATGGACCTGGTATTCCCTTGTTTTAGAGAGGCTTGTAAACTGACAATTAAAAGAGCTGCAAGTGCCTCTTGGAAAACACTGAGTAGCTTTCACAGGATGTAATAATAATAATAATAATAATAATGATAATAATAATAAACAGTATGCATTCTTTTCTATTTCTTTTTGTATGTAGCTCACCCTCCTTTTTAACTGGCTTCAGTTGCAGGACAAACAGCAGACGCTGGTGTATTTAGAAACGGGTCTTGCTTTCCTGCAAGGATAGATCGTTTGAAGCTGGCTAGTGTTATAGTCCACAGTTAGCCAATGGCAGGATGGAGCTGCTCTGAAGCAGTCCTTGAATTCAACTGGATATTTATATTTTCTGGAACTTACTTTCTTGATCCTTTTGCTTGTCTCTCTTTTCTCTCACACCCTTATGCAACATGAGGCTTTATAGGTGGGAGGGAAAGGCCTTTTGAACTCGCATGATCAGTACTATCATAAAACTGTCCACCCACATGATGTAGATGAAATAGATGAGGAAGACAGACAGCGATGCTTTGTGAGCTGAGGCTTTCCGCCAGGTCAGGTCGGAGGGCTAAGGCTAGAGTGGGTGCCACAACAGAATGGCTGAACAGCCTTCCGGATCCTTGTACATAGATTTTGCAAATTAGAACTTCATTTTTGGAGTTTATATGTTACGCTGTTGTAATGCATCAGACACATTTATTTACAAATGTAAGAATAAAATTGTAGAGCTTAATGCTGATGATCAGGGATTAGCTAGCATTTTGGATTGGCTAGCTAGTACCACTTTCCACTTCAGGAGATGGTCTGACATATCTTAAGGATGAAGAGACTCCCAAGTTTTGTCCTTCTCTTACTGGCACCTTTCAAAGTTGTCCTCTAGCTTTATTTTTAGACATTCCAATTTTATTTGTACGTTTGTGATGTTATGAATCTATTTGTTTTACAGGGATCTTCTGAAGTTTCAAGAAAGACATACTAGAATCTCGCTAGAAAAAAAAATGCAACTAGGGTAGTATCTTTCTAACTAAAGATAGATAATAAATCCTGCCCAGAAATTTTAGGTTAATATGCCAATAATTTCAGTAACAAGTCCTGTTAATCCTGTCCCAAAGAGCAGAAAAGTCTAAAAGGTAAACAGCCAAACTCTTTGCTACTTAATTTTATAATCCCGTGTCTGTATATTAACAGGAAATAAATCCACTTACTTCTCAATCACATTAAAATGAAAATGTTCATAAAAGCTGTTGAATGCTCAAGAAGCCTTCATGAGCCTTTTAAAAAGAGCCTTTTGACATCAGTCCATTTTTTGCGTTTAAAATGCAGAGCTGAGTTTTGGGAGGAATTAACTCTTGAGAGGCCACATGGTTCAAGCAGGGCTGTCAGAAAGCCATACTCTGTGAGAGGAAAAGAGTGTTCACAATTCCAGTCTTTCTAAGGCCTCTGGTCAGCAAGGGAACCGTGGCCTGGGGTTTTGCGGGTTCTTAAAGGTCCACACACAATTTCTCAGCGTGGTCCCGCTGCACTGAAAAGCAGTAGCACCTCCAGAGCAGAGCGAATAACTAATAGGGACATTTTCCAGCATGCTCTTGAAATTTTAAACAAAACTCGGCCTTTTCACTTCCTGAGGGATTTTCAGCTAATCTGTTTTTCAGTGCCATATTCATCAACATCACACAGAATTATTAAACTTGAGGTATGTGTTTGGTTTTAAGGTCCAACCGGGATATTAGCAACCTCAGAGTCCAAATCCATGCCAGTGTTGGGTTCTGTATCCAGTGTAACAAAAACAGCCTTGAACAAGAAAACTCTGGAGGCAGAATTCAACAGCCCGTCCCCCCTGACACCTGAGCCAGGTGAAGGGGCGTGTAAATTGGAAGGAGGCACAAGTTCCAAGGTTACGTTTCAGTAAGTAATGATGCTCTTTACTAAACAGTGTGTGGAAGAATCTGTGATAAATAACATGTGTCTTACTTTGCTTTATTTCTCTTTGGAGAGATTTTGGTTTGGTTAGCCAATGAATACTCTTCTTTCATTCGACGAGCCAACTTTTGATTCTAGGCTCCTAGCTTAGAGGTCTTATTCTGATCCAAAGCAGATACGTGGAAAGAGAATTCCTGCCCCCAAGCTGATTTGGTAATCAGATTCCTCCTACACCAAATTGGCTTGGGTGGTGATTGTTCAGCATCAGAAGACACTTCATCAGTCTTTCAAGATAAAACGATTAGGTCATCGCTCTTAGTGGTTCGTGAGCAGCTGAAGAAGATACTAGATCTTTCAGAAGAACTAGCTCTTCTGACATACTTTACAACCTTATTTTCTGGTCCTCAGTTAAAGATGTGCCTTGATATTGCTCTATCCTGAGGAGGAAAACGTAGATAGAGTTATCTATATAGACTTGCTTGAAAGTGGCACTTTGTCACAGAGTTAATGCTGCTACTGAATGTGTTTCTGACAGATCTAGTAGATGATCAGTTTGTTTTATAACAATGGCAGCCTCTTTTTGAAATGAGTCAAGTTTTGCTTTAGTTCCCTTGCCAGGATGTCAGTGGGTTTGTCACTTAAAGAAAAAGAAGAGGTGAGACAAATCAGATCAGCTGAATGTTATAATCACAGTTCATTAAACCTCTGATTTCCTGTTCTATCAGGAGAGAAAGAATGCTTTTTTTTTTTTTTTTTTTTTTTTTTTTTTTTTTTTTTTTTTTTTTTTTGTAGTTCTACCTCTCTCAGTTTAAAAGGTGAAGCTGGACAAATGAAGTTGAAATTTAATTTACGTCTGTTTTTGCCAACTGGTATTTCCTTCCACTCTTTCATTTCCCTCATTGGTACTATTAACTTTTTTTTTTCCTCCTTCGGAGTGAAAGGCCTGCTTTGCTGATTTACAGTTTTATCTAATTTCATTGTGTTTAAGAGTACATTTTCTCCTGCAGTCATGTGCTTCCTTCCTTTTGACTACAGTCATTTGAACAGTTCTAACAGAAAGATGATCTATATTCATTCTTCATGCTTCCTATTAAATTTGTTTAACACCTAATTTGACATCAACAATCTGGCTACATTTGAACCAATATCCAGACACAAAAGCAATTTGGCTGAGACAAGTTAGTTTCTGAGAAATGCTTCAGTGTGTGTGTATAGATTTTTTTTCCTTTACCATTTTACACAGATAATCTTAATCAGAAAATACTGCAACTCCTTCCTCCTTTTGTCTGCCTTTTATTCTCCAAAAGTAAGTGGAAATTACATTCCCAAGAAAGGAAATGAAATAATTGCAGGCCCAAGGTCTGCAAAATATGTGTTGAATTGACAGTGAAAAGGATCCGTGTGTTGACAGTTGTTAGATGCCACAAAGGCCTATGCGAAGCTCAATTTATTTCTCATCTTGCTTGTTCAATGGCTGCTTAAGAGACACATTTCAATTTAATTTATCTACTTAAAGCACTAATACAAATACTCTCTGCTGCTGTATTAACTTTAAAATTTTGTAACCTAATGCTTGATTATTCAGTTCTTGACATTCTTCAGCTGAAATAACCAATACCATGTATTTTCATATTGAAAGTTATTTAGCAAAGGGTACCTTTCTGAAAAACCCGTTTTCTTAAATACCGTTAGACTCTCCAAATGAAGCTGAGTATTTTGTGTTTGTACGTGGTAATTGTTCCCTTCCCAGATGGCACACTTCATTCATGTGTAAACCTAGCTTTTTAATGAGGACAAGAAGTATGATGCAATGTAGTTATATGTAAGTTTTAAAAGTAAAATCTCACGATTTATCAGGATTCCCTGAAACTCGTCCTGCTGCCGGGAATGAGAAGGGTTACTTTCAGGGCTGTTTCTGGCGGCCTCTGAATAATAAGTTCTCTCTGTTATAGAAACCACAAGGTAAAAGCAATGGCATTATCTTACCCCATAGACCTGAATTGTCAGAACACTTTGAAGTCAGAGCACCTGAATTGTCAGAACACTTTGAAGTCAGAGATGCAGTTAAAAAGCGAAATGTTTCCTTTACTTTTTAAAACTGTCTGCGCTGTAGCAATCACATCTTTATTTTGGTCTGCGGCGACACCACCACAGTGTTTCAGGTGAGTGCCACTGTCGGCTCCAGGTCCAGGGAGGATGTGAATCGCAGTAGGCTTTAGGACATATATCATTACAGACACACGTGCACACAACGCGTGCATGCACGGGTGTCAGTTCCTACCATCTCACCCTCCTGTCCTCCCTTCAGCTTGGCGCCTCTGGCCAGGAATTGATCCGCCCTTGCCCTTTGCTTTTGCTGTCCCCTCTGCCTAGAATGCCCTTCCACCCTGCAGCCGTATGACTTACTATCTCATCTCTGTCATTTCTCTGCTCAAATGTCATATTTTCAATGAGGCCTGCCGCGACCACCATATTCAAAATTGTAATTCATCTTCCTATAAACATTGATTTCCCCTTAACCTACTCCATTTTTCCCCACAGCAGTTATCTTCTAATTTACTTTATTATATTCCTGCTTATTTTCTCTTTTCCTCTGGTAGAATGTAGGCTCCATGAAGGTAAAAATTTTTTGTCTGTTTTGTTCCCAGGTGTATCTCAAACACCTGGAAGAATTCTTGCCTTATGATATTCTCTCTCAGTACATACTTGTTGAATAAGTGAATGAATGAGTACATTTTTAGTATTGACCAAACAACACATTAACAATTAATGGGAATACTCAGTTAACCAGCATTTTCCCATTATTCATCAGTCACAAGCTGAACATTAGAGATTTTTGTTTGTTTGTGGGTTGGCGTTATCTGTTTTTTTAAACATTTTTTAAATGCCTAGGGGTCATTTACATTCAGCTGAGTCTTGCATACTTCTGCATCTTTGTACCTACACCAGGCAAAGTTATCAGAGACAGCAGAATACTCACTGTAAAAGGAAGATTCAAATATTCTCTCTTGATTGGCTTCAGGTGGACAGGAAAATTCGCTAACCTTCTAAAAGAGATTTTAAAGTAAGAGTAGAAACAAAGATGTTTTCTGTATAAGATCTTCACTTAACCAGAAAAATAACATCAAGCTATTCCTGGAAATTGTTTTCTTCTAATAAATTCTGAAAATTAACATATGTGTATGTTACAAATAATTGAGTAACTTTTGTCTGGTAAATTGTAGAGCCAGAGATACATACAGTATATGGATTTATTTCCCAGAGACTTATAAGAAGGCAAGAGACACCTTTAATACTTAATTAAACAAGGATTAATTAAAATTAACATTCTTGTCACCAGCCTAAGCAAAGCAAGATATATATTTTTTTTTTTTAAGAAAAAGAGAGGAAAAGATAATCAGGACTTGGAGAAGCCTAATTGTTTCTATTCCTATTTTAATAATAGCCTTAGAAATATTTGTGTCCTGTTATTTCTCATAAATATATACTATCTTGTAATGATCTATAAAATCTAGCAGAGCATTTGAATTTCATTAATTCTGACTAGTTATAAGTCAGGCAGGAATTATGCTTATACTCTCCCTTTACGCTGTGAGGGGTAAACAGCCGGCCAACCAAATGGACTGTATAAACTTGATTTTGGCCGTCATGCTCTTTCCTCTTGATTTTGAGTAATCTGACAGGGTCAAAATATAGTAAGATTCATTGATTCAGGCTAATCTCAGTGGGTGGGATAGTTAATATAAAATACGAAAATGTTAAATTATGGAATTTTTTAAAGATAACTTTTATTACTTTCAGACAGCGGCAGTACCTGAAAACAGGCAGGTGTTGCCACAGGGTCAGGAAAACAAGAATGATTTCTGTTTTCACCAGTAGAAGTCTGTAGACTGGATGGAGTAACAAGGAAACAGTGTAATCAGTTTTCTTAACCATTGCCCTTCCATATATGCACAGGGCGCAGACACTGAGTATAGATGGAGGCCGTAGGTAATGGAAACATTTTCCAGTTTGGAGGTTACGGATTTCGGATTTTGATCTTTTGCTGTTGTTATTGTATTTCACTCACATTTCTTAAAGCCAGGTGCTTCCATATATTATTTCAATTCTTTTAAATATACAGAATAGACATATCTCCATTTCACAGATGAGAAAACGGAGGTTGGTGAGGCAAACAGTTAGCCCAAAATTCTGTTCGTAATCGATAGTTGACTCTGATTTCATTTGAACCTTTTTCATTCTCTCTCCAAAACCCATGCTTTTGAACTACAGCCTGATGCATTGAGTATGTTAAAAGCTTGAGGAATAGGAGGGAAGAAAGTGATCATGAGTTTTCTTCTGTGGAAAGCGGTGATTCTGCAGTTGCTCCATTAGCCCTGTGCTGCGTCCTGCCCCTCTGACCCTACATGCTTGTAGGTGGTGTCATCTCTCCCGTTCTCCCTCCTCTTCTTAAGGCTAATGTAAGCCATTAAATCATCTCTTGCCAAGGAAAGAAAATGTTACCCAGTAAAACAAAGAATTCTGGAAAGGAGAGCCCATCTGAATTAACAAAAAGACTTAAAGAGGACTTCGAAAGAAATCATTTTAATGTTTTTGGAGTCAAATGTCTAATAAAGGGACATGCTTCACAATTAAACTGTGGAAATTACCACATCGCATACATAGTTTTTATTAATTGATATTTCAAACGTGCTGAATAGTTTATTCCCATGAGTCAAATACCTAGAAAATATCCAACTTTAATCATTGCATTAGAAAGATGCTTTACTAAATGATAATATAATGTGACAACATAAAGCTGACTCATGGTGAATCCAGTTGTTTCATACATTCCATAGCCAAAAATAAATTTTAGTGTTGCAGCCACCTTATGCTGTACCTCTTTGAGACAACTTCACCTTTGGTCAATTATTGGGTAGCTCTTTGAGTGTGTGCTTAGGTGTCCATTTGTCATTTAGGTCATCTCTGTTATAGAGAGAGGCAGGACAAGTGAGCCTTCCGGGTGGAGGAAGAGGTGAGCAGATCTTGGAGTTCTGCATCACAGGCAGGCAGAGTCCTTGAGGGTATCTTGGGTTCTTGCCATCTTGCTTTTTCTCTCTGAACAGTCTCATCTAGAAGTGACCATACTTGTTCGAACTGAGCTTTCTTCAACCATGTTCATTCACTTTTTCTACTAATTCCTTTTAGGAAGGCGAATAACTTCCTGACAGTTACGACTAAATGAGGCAGTCATCTTCTGAGATGATTTTTTCACTTCATCTAGTTACAGTACTTTTGTAAAACTTTGCTTCAAAAGGGAGAACTCATTTGAAAGTGGTGTGGTTTGCAGTGATTTTACAGCTGTGTAATCTCTTGGTCATTCTCAGAGATGCTTATAAGGCACCAGAGACCCTTCTAGTTAACACTCTCTAATTCATCATGCTTCTTTTCACCCACTGAGCTCCCCCAGATTCTAAGCTTTATCAAGCTCCTTTAAATTCCCTTTTTAACCACCAGACAGGCAGCTAGCTTGCCTTTTTTGTTTGGGAGGTCAAAACAGGTCACAGTGTGCCCTGGAAGAATTTAAAAAACAAAAACCCATGTAGCAATTACAGGGCTTCATTTCAATTGAAAAATGTCCATTTCCAATGAAACCATTTTTGTTTTAATTTGCATTTTATTTCTAGATCTATGGTATTTCTAAATACATGTTGACTTTTGGCCCCACACAGATTTATTTTTTTTAAGAATCATCTTGTTCGGGCCATTAACTGAACACCAAAGGGTAGTTGATAAAAGATAAATTTTAGATACTGCTTGGTTAGTGTGACCAAACATTTTTGTAAAAGAAAAAAAAAATCAAATTGCCTTCTGGGTTTTGAATTAAAAGTAAGATTGATTTTTGATCATTGTTTGACCTCTCACTGGTCTCTTCAGTTTTGTTTTATTATTTCCAGTATGAAACTAATGTAGATAAATGAAATTGAAAAGCCTGCTTTTTCAAGGTGGAGCCAGAGAATCTGAGCATCTGAAACATGTTACCAAATAGGAATGGAGATTCTTAACTTACTTTTTTGGGAAACTTGCCTCTGATTAATTTGGTGGGTCACATAACTGTTCCTTAAGAGAGGTTTGGGTCAACATTTCTTTCGTTCAAGTGGAAAACAGAAGCGTTCTTTTAGCCCCTATGGTGGGAGGGTATGTTTTCTTTCTCTTGTTTCCATGTCCACCATTTCCTCATCTCCACCTCTCCTCCTCTCTCCCCTTGTGTGTGTGTGTGTGTGTGTGTGTGTGTGTGTGTGTGTGTGTGTGCGCGCGCGCGCGCGCGCGGGCACGTGTGCACGTGGGCGTGCACGGACACGTGCATGTGTGCATGGTGTGGAGGAGAGAATGGAGGGCAACTTCCCTGTGCTTAGTAAACATTTGTTCCTGAGAAGAGACTACTAGCTAGCAGAAGGAGCTGCATGGAAGTTACTGCTTAATGTGACGCTCTTATACAATTAAAGGATTTGCTCTGCTCTCCACTGTAATCTTAGTACTGCTGAATTGTGTACTGACACTGCAGGAAACAGCTCTGCTCCGCAAAGCACTACTACAAAGGTTCCCCATGTGTGCCTGCCCATGCACCATTAAGTTCGAACAACAAAATTAGCGGAACAACTGGATGTTCTGGAAGTTGAGATCCCCTCACTTAGTCTTTTTTTCCTACCCCCCAAGGAGTTACCCTGTGGACAGCCCGGAAGAGCCGCCCGTCGGTTTTGTCTTACAAGTGTTCTGAGTTGCTGTATAGACAGCAGCTTCTCCCAGATTAATCGCTGAGGCTGTGTAACACCTAGTGTTAAAATTCTGTTGAGTAAATCTCAAAATGACTTCAAATGCTGCTGAGTAATTCTCAATGCTGTCAGAGAATTAATTGCCTTCTAACGTTTGCCTCCAGTTGCCAACACCTGTGATTTTAAGAGATTTAGCATAAAATATATCACTTCTGCACTGAGAACCAAATTGCTTCTGGTGCTTTGTAATATTTTTTTAAAAATACCTTTCAGTAGTCTCTGTGTTTCCGTTTATGTGTGTATAGTGGAGTAGAGGGGAGTTTTTAAATGTATTCAAGTAGAAATAGCCGACTAAAACTTAAATGCAGTTTCAGATTTAAGGATGAATTGATTTAACTTCTGAAACCTGATAAACACATTTCATTTGAAATATATTTTGTCATATAACTATATGAAAAGTAGCACTCTGAATTATTTGTGACTTCCCATCTTAAAAGTTTAAAGTATATAATATAGTAAATTTAAGGAAAAATCTTTACAAATTCAAAAATATTATTCTGAAAAGTTAGAATGAAAATGGCGAGCATTGTGTGTATGGCAGCTTTTTTGAGGAGCCAGTGTTATATATGGTGAATTTCGTGAAAGACTTTGTGTCTCTTAAAGCACCTCTTTTAAATAACATTCACTCTTAGTGAATAGTTGGGATCTGAATGGATTTTCTGTGGTGCCTTAAACTTGTGCAGAATTACACAGAGCTTTAAAAGTAGCCAAAAAAAAGTCTCACGCACATTTCAGAATCTGCGCCTGAGCTAAAATCAGTCTTCGTTCATGCGTTTTTCGTGTCGACTTGATGCTGAGAACAGTGTAGTTGCCTGAGCCTCCGTGGGCCAGCCCGTTTTGAAATCTGTAAATGTCCACAGCCCAGAGGAATAAAAGAACTGGCACGAGCCTTCGTAGCATGTCCTGCAGTCTGCGATGTCACTCTCACGAGGTGCCCGTGCTGCAGTTACTCCGCTAAAGAAAACATGGCTAAGTGTGGGCGCAGGTCTGTGCCCAGCCATTGTTCCCCTCCGTGAAAAGGAAGCGTTGTTCATCTCGAGGGCAGGTCAGCGCGTAGAAGGCGACGTCAGATTTCCAGCCATGGCGGGGGTTCTGTTGTTTAAGTGTGATTTTTCATCATTTAAAATTATATCTGTTTTTTTCCCTCCAATCGAAGCTGACCCAAATGGATGAACTAATTTATTCTCTGAGCTAAGATGGAGTGTTAAACAGCACACAAAGCCAAAAGGAATTAGCTTTGTTCTCCCTTCGTTATATTTAAGAGTATTAGAATTAGTAATAACATAGAAAGTGTCATTTTTTGTGTGTGTTTCAAATTCCATTTGGGGAAATTTGGGACAAGTATATTAAAATTTGAAAAAGAGGGTGTCTGAAGGGAAACAGTGAAAACTACCTCTGCTGTAATGCCATGACCGTTCGCTGCTGGAGCGACTGTATAAAGGACTTGGAGGGAAAAAAAAAAATGAAGACTTCTTATTTTTACACAAGGGAAAATATCAAACTGACTTTCTCTTGGGAGTTTTCCCAGGAAACTACTTTGTAAAGGCAAATTTAAATCTTTCCTTTTTCTGTCCTTGAAGGTGGTAAATATGATTGCGGCTTTATCCACTTTTATTGTAAATGAAACAGAGTTCAGACCGTCCGGCTGTGCGTCATTTGCTGGATGGCTGCCACAGACTAATGCAGACGTCCCACTGGGAGACCAGAGAAGAACTAGACTTTGATTCACCAGATTGCGTTAAATAGTCCAGCTGTTGCGATTTGAAAGATAGTTACCTCCGAAGTGAAATAGAAATGAACTTGGCATTTATGCCTCCAAACCATTTTTATACTGTTTAGCAATCAGCTTTTCAGAGGTAGCATTTTATAAAATAACTCTCGCCGCTGAAAAGTTTCATTCACTGCCATGCTTAAAATGTCCCACCTTTATATTATCAGTAAAATTAAGCTTGAGTGATATGCAGAATTTGCATGAAATAAGCATTTCCCCCCTTCATTTCATGAGCTTTGATTGTATTCAATTGAGCTCAGAACCTCGTCTATTAGGGCTCTTTGGGGCATTAGTTAATTTGAATTGCAGCCGAAATGTTAGCTAGAATGTTGTTGAATATAATTGGAACGTGGAAAGTTGATTTTGAAAGGAATTTCACTGAATGCAAACAATGATGTGCTTTTTAAAAATGAGAATGCTACGCTTTCATCTCTTGTAACAGAGTCTGAGAAATCACTGAGTCCTTTATAAAGTTCAGCCTTGGCAATATCGTTTGCAATTGTTCTGATTCTTCTGGTACCAGAACAGTTTGGAGTCAGGTCTTTGCTCTTACCAGCAAGCGGCCCCATCTGTCCAAGCCCGACGCTCTGGCTCTCTGGCAGTTGGGGACAAGTGGCTGCTTTCTTAAAGAGAGGCCGAGTTGTGCCTGGGCATCCCGCTTCGTGGAGTGGCGTAGATTGCTACATTGTCTCCAAGCTTTTATTCAGCTTTTTTTGTTTTTTCTTCTTGTCTTGAAACAGCCTTTGAGCAAATGATCTAAAATGACCCATGAAAATATCTATCTGAATGGGTCATAAATGACTTACCAGTGTGCTGTGGTAAGCAAAAGAACATTGGACAGGAAATGGAGATCCCACAGTTTTCGCAATATCTGCTATTAACAAGTTGTGCACCTTTGGACAAATCATTTAACTCACTGTTCTTTGGTGCCTTCATCTGAGAAATGAAAAGGGATCGTCACTGTCAGCCTCAGCATCGCATGATTTAGTCTTTTTAAATTTTACCTCACCTGTTTACTTGGAGATTTTGCAGCACTTGGGAGAATGCTGCAAATACTTTCCATGAGCACCAAATTTTATTTCCTTCTTTGTGGCCATTGCCCTTAGATGAAGAATGAAAGTATAAAAAATGATCAGAATAATAGTACTCTGCAGTTCCTCTTGGATTGTTGCAGTTGAGTGCCTGGGACTTTCACCTTGGGGGAGAAGCTTTAGATGTAATCTTCTAGAACCTGCCTCTATGGTTTCTGAGAGCAAGAGCATGGGCTCCTGGTGCCATCCCTGATGATGGGGCTTGGGCTCTTTCCACAAGACAAGAATGGAACTAGAGTGAGCCCAGCAGGAAGACCCCTCATTCCAGAAAGAGCTTTGGGCAGCCCCCCCCCCATGGGAACCAGGAATGGACCTAATGATCTCAAACCAGGGGGAGCTACAAGTCACAAAGGAACAAAATAACAAGGATAGCCGGAAAGGGGTGGACTTTATATTTACGTATCTGAAAGGTGCAGCTAAATACAGAGATTCAGAAAGAAATGAATCAGTAAACATGCCGGAATTAGCTCGCGGCATCCTCGTGCCTCTAGAAGACGCCTTTGGTAAACAGCGTCGTGCTGTGGAAAAAGCAGGAATGTGGAGGCAGAGGAACCCCTGATTCTTTTTCTGCTTCTGGTGAGCTACGTGATTTAGGCCAGGCTCTTCCCCTCTCCCAACGTCATTTTCCTCTTTTGTAAACGGACAGTTTGGACCAGATGATTGCTATAGGCCCATTTAATCTTTTAACCCATTGGGATTCTAAGTCACTGGTCATCAACCCTGAGAAACCGTTAACTCTGACTCTCAGTGTGTAGATTCAGAGAAATTGCCCACTGCGCCAAGTTCAGTGACGATCCACAAAGGAGTTTTCAAATTGTAGACCACAGGTGACTTAATGATAGATTAATCCGCAGTTGAGACGTTTATTTCTAAGAAAAAAGAACAATTCTTTGGACTGAGACAATTCCGGGACAATTTCAGCCTGACCGTACGAGGTTTCTGAGTTTTTCAGTTCAATCAACACCCATTTATTTCTGTCGCAAAGCCCCGAGAGCACTTCCTGGAGGTGTTCCGCCTCCAGCCGGTGAAGAAAGCTTTTCTAGGACGTGCCCACTGCCGCTTCACCTGCACACGCACAGGGGCGTGAAAACATCCATGCTAGTTCTGCAGAAGTGGTCAAGGTCAGTATGAGCTGCCGGAATCTGCTCCCCTAGAATGAGCTGAATGCTCCTCTGCATGCTTAGAGCAGACTGGCTGGCTTATGCGACAGTGGCCTCAAACCCAAGATGTGTGCCGCCAGACCGTTGACTCGACGTGCAGGCTTTGACGGTGGCTTTGACTCTACCAACCTCGCCAGGGTGGAACTTAATTCATAGACTTCCCTTGCCCATTTGCTTCTAGGTCAGGGATGGCCATAAGAGAAATTTGCATGAGATATAGAAGGCAGAAGTGATATAGTAGCCAGCCTGCCTGTCTGTCTGTCTGTCTTTTTCTTTCTTTCTTTCTTTCTTTCTTTCTTTCTTTCTTTCTTTCTTTCTTTCTTTCTTTCTTTCTTTCTTTCTTTCTTTCTTTCTTTCTTTCTTTCTCTTTCTTTCTTTCTCTTTCTTTCTTTCTTTCTTTCTTTCTTTCTCTTTCTTTTTCTTTTCTTTTCTTTCTCTTCTTTCTTTCTTTCTTTCTTTTCTTTCTCTCTCTCTTTCTTTCTCTCTCTCTCTCTCACTTTCTCTCTTTCCTTCCTTCCTTTCTTCCTTCTTTCCTTTTTTCCTTTTCCTTCCTTCCTTCCTTTCCTTCCTTTCCTTCCTTTCCTTTCCTCCCTACCTTCCTTCCTGTCTTCCTTCCTTCTTTCTTTCTTTTCTCTTCTCTTCTTTTCTTTTTTCTTTTTTCTTTTCTTCTCTTTTTTAATGCTCTGAAGGTCCATATAGGGCAGGCTCTATTAACAGTGTATGCACGTTGTCACCTCGTTGGCATGTGGCAGCAGCTGGCCCATGGTTTCTCCAGCTTCTCCAAGTCCCGGCCCAGGCGCATGTGCAGCTCCACGCGGAAGGGCCCCAGCTCATCCTGCAGGTCGTCTGCATCCTCAGGATAAGCGAGCGCGGCACAGCTACAGCACTCGTCTGTCATCAGTTTCTTGCCACTTTTCATCATCTTCCTTTTTAGCTGCCCAAACTACCGACTTCAGGCCCAGCCTCAGATGTAGGGGCTACAGACTTGCACAGCCTTCCCACTTAGCTCCTTCTCTTGCCGGTGGCCTAATTCCCGTAATAAATCCCGTAGGTCACTCACAGTGGGTCTGCTTCTCGGACTGTACCCTAGTAGGTACAGTCATTCAGGTGTGTTGCATGGGGCAGAGAAAGTCAGCCCAGGTACCGCTGGGGAAACTACATCCCATTCTGCTTCCCAAAGCATAGTAACAGACGTCTTGAGAAAGGGCTCCTTGGCCAAGGCGGTCGGACAGTGTCATGATGTTTGCCAATGACAAGCACGTTGCCGAATAAGGCAAAAATTAAGGGGGCACAGCTTTCCTCTCGTGCTCCCCGTCGTCTCTGCTTTCAGTGCCTCCAAGGAAGACAGAATCCTGCTAGTCACTTAGCGATGGTGACCGCGTCACACGGTTCGTATAACCGGATAGCCAGATAGAGCGGTTTTCAAACATTTGGATAAACCTCACAGCACTAGTCAGAAAGTGATGAAACTATAGTCACTGGGTTTGAGGGGTTTTTGTACCTGTTGGCTGGACCACGCAGGCCACTTTCTCAATAGTTGGTCATTTCGTTGTTTTGGTTGTATGAGAGAGACCTCCAGACCCACTCACATCAGAGCTTTGCTTTCTACCCCTTCATTCTGAGCCTTTCGTGCACAGTTAATTCACGTTCGTTCATGGACAAATGGATCTGTGCTAGGTGCTAGCGAGGCTGTACCTGTGAACAGAGCTAAATAGTCTGTTTCATGGACGCTTACATTTTCTTTGGAGAGAGAGACATCAAACAGCTAATTGCACGTATTTGATTTTCACTGTGGTAAGTCCAACCAGGGAGAAGTATCGAGTGGTGAGAGTGTCTGACTGGCAGATCTGATCTGCTTTAGGAGTCAGGGACTAGTAGTAGGAATTGGCTGCTAAGAGGCTGGCAGAAGCTGGCTAATGGTTCAGTGGTACCTGGCTTGACATCCAGATGTGGGACAGGGGTGTGCATGTCCCACAGGGCCCATGGTTAACATCCTCATGTTTCTAAGACCAGATAAGTCTGAGTAGCCCCTGCCCTGCTTACTGCACACGCCTCAGCTTCAGCCACTGCGTCAGCAGTCCAGTACCTGGAGATGGTGGCTTTGACCATGACCGCTGAGAGGACCAGAGAAGAGTGTTTCTGGACATCTCTTTCCACAAGGAAATTCACATATTCAGCTTGAGAAGGAGTAGTTTCTTGTGTCGGAAGAGAAGAGAGGAGAGGAAGCCTCTAGGGAAAAAGACACTGCATCTGAAATAAGAAATGTCTCAAGAAACACGATTCTCCTTTTTAGAAAAAGTTCATGGTGACAGCGTTTCAGCTGATCCTCTGGGTTCTCCCATCGGCCCTTGTTCCTCCCCTCACCCTTCCCCAGGTCTGACCAGATTTCTCCTTGTCAGTAATGGCAGCAGCTGGCACGTCTCCCAGCTTTCCATCAGAGATGGGGCGATTCACTTCCCTCATCAGTGCGGTCTCCTCAGAGCTCATCTGCAGCCACATGCGCCCAGGGACACAAGGGAGGGGGTTAACTGGCTCCTTCCAGCTAAGTGAGGGAGGGACAGGAGTCTGGGCACAGGCCTGGGGAGGGATGCACAACATATCCATAAGCAGCTTTGCGCTTCCCGAGATGAGCATGTAATTAAGCAGGTAGGTGCATCTGGCTTTTTAACACTTCTGTCATTAATTGTTCTGACTTTTTCCGCCTTCTTTCTTCTGGCCTCGTGCTCCTAATATGTAATCTAATAGCTGCTTTTTTTTTTGTTTTTTTAATGGCTGGCACTTCAAAGACCACTTTGTGCATGCTGATTAGACTTAGCACATTTTGGGGTTTTTGTTCATCTGAATCCAGGATTATGAATATATTTTCTGTTTATTATTTTTATTTTTGTTTAACTGTTCATTCCCTAGGCCTCCCAGTAACACTGGATGGAGGAGACGATACATTGACAGTGAAAAACAAGCTGAACCAGTTGTAGTTTTAGATCCTGTTTCCATACATAACCCCCAAACCAAAGACCAGGTTGCTGAAAAAGGTCCAACTCAACGCAAGGATGACGAAAGCAAAATCAAACCAGAGGACAAAGAAGACAACGTTGAAAAAATAAGAGACACAGACAGCTCCAACTGCTGATCCGTAAACCGGAAGGAAGGCTGACATGTTTATAAGTCCTTTTCAATAAGCACGTGATTAGTTTTGGTGTATTGGCAAGGGCTATAGACATTCTGTTCTTGTCACTGTATTCAGAATACAGTTTCTTTTCTGGTGTCACTTTTGTAATAAGTAGTTCACCTATAAATATAAGTAAGCTGTTTAGCAAAATATACATTCTATGTAGTGTTTTTTTTTCATCTCTGTAGGATAAAAGTTTTTTTTTTTTTTAATTACTGTACCGAGTGTGACTTTTTAAAGAAGGTCACGAAAAATTCAGGTGTTGATATCTTTTTAGGTAATGTGCATACCACTATTCAAATGTAATCCTGAAAGTTTGCAGTGCTACGGATAATTGGGTAAACAGACCTGACCAACTTAAGGTGATTTAAAAAGCCCCAAAGAAGTTACGGGGTTTGTTTTTGTTTTTGTTTTAAATCTGATCCTCTTTTGGTGGAGAAACTGCAGTAGCATGGACATTGTTAGGTACTGTGGCATACAAATTACTTTCTGAGAAATAACTGAGATACACTGAAAATTCAGGAGCTAGCATCCAACCGTAGTCACAGAGTCAGTGCTCATTACACACATTGTTAACTATGAGATGGGGAATACATGCTACTGATCATGTCCAAAGCCTCCCCAGGACTTTGGTGGCAGAAGCGAGGCGAAAGTCCAGTCCTTGAATCCACTAGAGCATTGCCTTGGTAAACTATGTGCTCTGTGCTACGAGGTAATTGTGTTTTCTCATGTACTACTGTGGCACAAGTATCCTATTTTATCACAGTCCGTATGCACGGTGAAAAACTGTGACAAGCACACAATATTCTTGCTTCGCTACTGTTCTACATTAGGCAGGTTTTTGTTTTGTGTTTGTTTTTTTTTTTAAAGAAATTAAGTGGTAGTCTCTCAAAGTACAATGTTTCAGTCTACCACAGTGAATAAATGTAATCAGGGATTTAAAAAACTTATGCAGCTTTTCCAAGTTGATTGTTTCAAAATTGGTGTTTATTTTAAATAAGTGGTAATGTACTTGAATGCATTTTTTTATGACAATGATTCAGTAATGGTAATTTTACTATTAAAGAAAGTGAAAGGTTTCGTTTTGTTAGCATGGCTCAGCATGTAGCTGTCAGGTGTTTCTCACCTAAGGGCAAAAGAAAATGATAGTAATAATTGCAGTATTTGTATTGTACTTTATTTTTGCACGTGTGCTAAGCATAGGCTTGAAGAGGTGGGTAGGCAGGTAAATGTACTTCCTATATTTGGAGATAATTATCTTTCTGTAGGTTTGTTATGCTTGACTGTTTACATGTTCTTCCAGTGATGATTTTGCAGTTACTTCTCCGTTTATTCCTGGGGAATTAAAATGTAATGTTTTTCAAATGTAACCTTCCCTAATTGAATACTACTGCTCTATGGTATACTAACTACAAACTGCATTAATTCACTTAAACGAGTTCTGTTGTGCTGTGATTTGAACCCTCCTCACCGCACTTATTAAAAAGCACCAACAGTTTCCCATTAAAGCTCAATTGTGGTTATTGACATTTTTTGGTTTAGTTCCCCAAACCTGACGTTCTTTAATAAGAAAATTATGTGAGTTGATAACTGTACTAATTTTTAATAATCCGCAAAATGGTTTAATTTGAGGCATTTTATTCTATGGTTTCTTCATGCTCTCCTCCTTCCTATATCTGTCATCAGTCTGCTGTCGCATGTCAAACACATTTGGGAATATAAAGACATGTAATCTTTTCCATATTTCATCACACACATCAGCAGAATAATGCAGTTATAAACACACTGTCATTTCCAGGGTAAGAAGTGAAGCGCTTGGCGAGACGTGTGGGCTAGGCCAGGTCACAGTTTGTAACTGGTATTTCACAGTTGCTGGGTTGGGGCGTGGCACCCTAATCGTCCAATCGCGACCTCCGAGTTGAGGGTAGAGGTGGGGCACGCCCAAGTTCCATTTCGTCCAGGGGTCGCTCCATTAGGGCGAACAGCCTCGCGGGGCGCCTAGGGCCCCCAGGGTGTCACGGGGTACCACTGGGGGGCCCCGCAGCAGATTACAGTGTGAGCACTGTGGTATTTGGAAAGCATTCTTGCTGTTTCTAAGCTGTTTACTTCCCTTCACTGCGATCACAAAGCATTTAAAATTAATTTGATAGGAGTCTGATATAGGATTTTACTCACCTTTTCTGCCTACATTTTTTCCCTTTTCACGTCAGCTTTTAGGAATGTTTGCCTGTGCGGGGGCACCACTTGTCAGTGAGCAGGTGGTCCAGGATGGGGAGACACAGGAAGTCTTTATCTTCAGGGTACCATCTTAGCTATTTGGGCAAAAAAATAATAATAATATTCGCCCTACTTACACTATTTTAAAGTTGGAAGGAACTGCCATCTTTATATTTGTTTTCTCTAAGAAATTACTTCTTTTTCCTTCCATTTGGAAATAGGATTTATATCTCATCTGCTACAGAGTTTTGTAACTCATGTTGATGCATTTTTTATTGTCAATGAGGCAAAGGGATATTTGTGCTCTTGTTATTAAAGAAAATAACTCCTTTTTTTCCTGAAAGAATAGGCATTTAATTAAAATTCTAGCCCCCTTTTGTGTCTGAGTCTCAAACTCTCATCCACAGTAGATTTAGCAATTGATCAGTTTGGTGGAAACGCTGATCGGCGGGGATCAAGCTGGGTGTCACCACCAGCCTTCTTTGGTCTGGGTAAAAGGATGGACATTTTGACTCTGGCTACTTACCGGTAAATTCCTCCTCAACAGTAAAATGCTTTTTTGCAAATGGAGTAATACAGGTAACAATTAATGTTAATTATCTTTCCATTTTTAGGTTGTTTGTCAGGTAAATGATAGTCCATATCACAGAATCTTAAAGACAAAGTTTGGATGATTTTTCTCAATGCACACTATGCATTTTTAATCCTTTTCATCTTGGAACAACTTTAGGCTACATGGCGGTAAGTTGTGGAGCGTGGCTAGCCGCCCGTCATCGTCACTGGCCTTGGGAGGATCATCCAGTAGCCCTGACTTAAGGATTAGACTGAAGTTTCCCAACCCATCATTTCTTAACGTGGATTATTAGAGTTTCTTTCATCTCTTGTACAGATAATACCTTACATATAAATACATATGTTTTATAGCTGTTGTTTTACATAACAAATTTAGACGACGAGAGAAAATAGAAACAGTGCTTATCACTTTAAGAAATTTAAGTTAAAATGCTGCCCTCTGTTTGGTGACCTGATCCTCAGGTGAGGTAAAGGTGAACAGGCCATGCTCTGCATTGAAAGTGCTGATCTGGTTGAGGTGATAAATCACCTCTTTGATTAGCTGGTAACTCGGTTGTCCATTTTCACTCGTTTCATTCATTTCCCTGTAATTTGCATCACAGTTCCGGGCCATACTCTCGTATGATCCCCCATACCTCTGTGCGTGTTCACGTGTGTGCACATACACGTGCAAAGGCTGTGTGAACACCCAGACACGTTCCTCTGCCTTTAAAATGAATTTTCCTTGCTGAATCGCATGCTGCATTGTTCTAAGTGTCAGGAGAGGCAGCAGCAACCAGAGAGTCCTGGACACCGTTCTCCCAGCTAAGAGTACCACCACCCAGTCCTCCTGCCCGCGCTGAGAGAATCGGCCCTGAGCCCAGTTTGTCCCCGCTGCATGAGGAAGGCCCCGGCTCCACCAAAAGGCCAGGAATGTTCCCTGTTAGGACCCTTCAAAAGGAGAGGTCCTTTTGAATTACTGCGGAAATCTAAACTTAGCCAACTTTCCATAGGTCGGTATATAGCAATTTACATAATTTTGGGGAAAAGCACATGATAACTTTTAACAGAGACTCTAAATCCTCCAAGCAGGTGGGCATTGTTACAGCTGTGGGAATATGTCTGAGTAAGCTTATTTCTGTTACTCCTCCACTGTACCCCTAATACCGGCTTACTTTTGAGACATTCAATCAATGTGTATGTTGTATTGCACTTAATCACTTGTTAGTATAAATAATTGGGCATTTGATTACTTTAAGACTATTCATTCACTGATGGTTTATTAATTTATAATCATTCCTGTTCTAAAAAGGATTGAAGGAGACCCACAAGGATATAATTAATATAAGAAAAACTTAAATTTAGAAAGAGGAGGAACTCAGGGAAGAGGGGTTAAGGGTAGGAAAGTAAGAGGAAGCTGTTTAGCCATTACAGAAAACAGGAAAGCTCGCATACTTGTGTGAGGTTGGCTAAATAAAAAAAAACAAAAAACAAAAAACAAACATGCTTTCTAGCCCAGGTGTGTAATATAAACTCTGAAGATGTACACCTGTTGCTGGCACAGAGCGCTTCTAGTCTAAAATATTTTTGTTTTCAGAGATGTTCTGATTTGTGACGTTTGTGGACTTGGCAACAAAAGTACTGGACTCTTTCGCTAGGTCATGATCCCCTCCCCCGCTAAGAAAAAATCGGACAGGAGAGCTGGTATACAAACAAAATCTCCATGGAAGTGTGATGGCTTAAGACAGAGTTCACAGGTGTCACTTCAGACAGAAATAGTGTATATAGTGAAATAAAATGAAGCAAAAGAGCACGTGAGTCAGTGAAGTCGTAGAGCACGATGAACATGAAGACGTACTTCATTCAGATCTACGGGTCCAGTACCGCTGACGTGTGGCTGCCAGCGGGGGTGCGCAGGCCCTGCCCAAAGGTGCTCACGTTCCCACCGATCCCTCCTCCACCACCTCCGTGGGGAAGATGGGCTCCGGGCGCTCGAGCAGCTCGCTGGCCTCTGCGGCTGCAGGTGCCTCCGCCTTTTCGTCCTCCTCATTCGAGTAACAGAATGTGTGTTCTTCATTGAAACCTATTAAAACACAACAGCAGTCATGATTACTGTCTAATCCAGCTGTGCCCATTGTGATGTTGTTTGTTACGCGATTTAAAGAAGATCATCCTCAGAACTGTCTTGAGGCATCATGTCACCTTAGAAAGGATTCTGGAACCATTTAAAACTCGGCCTGTTTTACTTATCCATTAACTGTGCAATACACTTGTTTTTTTTCAGTTTGCATTGTATCCTTATACAACCTTCTGGAACAGTGGACTTTGGGCAGTGGCTTAGCAGAAAAGGATAAGAAAAAGAGGATAAATTAAAAGCAAGGCCAGCATTCTACCTGAATACAAACCCTTGCCAGCTAACTATTCCAAAGTAAACCGATGACTGCAGACTTAGACTGTCCCAGCCAGGTCCGTGTGGGCAGTGACGGGTTTTACTGACTGAGCTTTGGCCACGATTTCCTCCTCGGTCTCTCAGGGGAGAGATTTGTTCTTCCGGTTTTTGGTCCCCTTAACATTTTATTGACCACAGCCAGTGTCAGAGAAATTCTCATTAATCTGTGAATCCATTCCAGAATGCTGGGGATGGTGGTGGGACCCGCACACTGTCACCAGGGAGGGCTGGGTCTCCTATCACTAGTCCTCTCCGATGCCCTGAAGCAGCTTTTGCCCGGGTGGTGAAGTCTGGCTGGAAATGTGACAGGTCACTTGAGGAACCTAAGGCTTCCACAAGTCAGTATGACATAGAAAAGAAAATCAGGCCATGTGTAGGAACAATATGATTTTACCTATTTGAAGAAACAAGCCTTGTGTTTCACACTAAATGACACACACTAACATTGGACTGCTTTCAAGATCAGTACATATGTTCAACATTACAAATTTATAATCACAATTTCTACTGGTTTATTTTCTTTTTTAATGCATATACTGAGTCACAAAGTAGGACTGCTTTCTTTCATATCCAGTCATTGATATGCTCCACAATAAGTTCATAATACACCTATCTCATTTAATAGATTTTACTTATAGCATCCAAGGCAATTTTTTATTTTGTCAACATTACTTAAATAATACTGCTTTTCATTATATTCACTTTTTCTATCTTAAAATACAAAACAGTGTTTTTATGAACGCAATAACTGTTGATCTCTCTGAATGTCTCTGCCTGCTATGTACCTACTTTTGGCCGTCACCGTCAATAATATAAAAAGGAAAAATGTATATTTGTTTCTCTCCAGGTAGCCAGTAAGCATTGCACCCATGCACATGTACAAGGTTTAATGTCATCAGTCATTGGTGCATTCCCAGAGAACAACATTACAATGACCATGCCACCTACTTAAGTAAAACAAGCTGTTTCCAAGAACCATGAGGAAAACGTGTCTTTAACTTCCATGGACGGTGCAGAGAAACCTTAACTGTAATTTGGACCAGAACAAAAGGTAGGGTTGGAGATTCCAATCAATTAATTCTATTGAAAAGCATCACGCAGCCTATTCATCAAGAAGAACAGGGAGAGTTTTAAACATTCAGGTAAATAGATAATCCATTAAGAAAACAATATACATTGTGGCAAATGCCATCCTGGCTTTGTCAGCACTTATTTAGAGTCTTTGGATTCCCCTGCCCTCCCGCCGAGGGATTTCTGTCCCCCCTCTTCCAATCTTTGTCCTCGAATTCATGGCTGAGTGAAAACAAAAGCGGGAAAGCTGCACATACCCAGTGTTCCCTCCTGGACAAGTTCTTCCTCTATAGTGAGAAGGCGGTTGTACTTAGTCACCCTTTCGCCTCGAGAAAGACCTCCCAACTTGATAAACCGGACGCCGAGTCCAACGGCCTTGAGGAGGGGGAAAAACAACTTATTTTAAATGGAGGAGTCACCTTTGGTTCAAAAGACACTGTCGCTGTGTACTGTTCGGGTGTTTCTCGTATAACTTAGTTCTTTCCTTTACCTAAGTAGAGTGGGCCTGCCTACAAGCTGAGGGTGTCGACAGGTGAAGTGACAGTGTGACTGCATCAGACTCACGGAGGCAAGCCAGCCTGCCGGTTATCTAAGCACCTTCTGGCCTTTCTCACTTCATCTAAGGCGGGGAGATTGCAAGTGCACGCCCCAGTCCTTTAAGTGGGCTGACTATTCTTCCCAGGACTTCAATTTTTCTTCTTTTTAAAAGTTCAAAGATTAGCTCTTTGCGAAAGGTAGCTAGCTGTCTGGGAGGAAACAAGTCCATTTCATAAAAGGTTACATGACTTTCTCTGCCAAAAACTGCATTTCCCTGAAATACCAGTTTGTGATAAAAGCAGTATTTTGGCAATTCTGCAAGTGACCGGCCTTCGGCACTTACCAAGTCCACGAGGCTGTCGTCAGAGGACTCTCCTTCTGTGCTTCCAAAGATGGCCACGCGCTTCTTACCTGCAAGCGGGGGATTCTTTTTAGCTCTGGATGGTTCAGAAACAATGAGCACATATGTGAGCTGCGGGGTCAAAACTGGAAATTTTCCAGAGATTTAACTTTTCCGTGAGGAGTCAATTATTGGACCACCTAAGAATTCTAGCCCACACACTTGCATTTTTATTATCTTGGTTTTATCTGTTTACCCTTTGCCAGTAGCTTAGATGCTAAATACTAAGTGAATGCCATATTTCACCAAATTTAAGATACCATAATTTATAAGATGCATCATTATTACCATTAAAGCTCAAATTAGACTGACATATTTCTGAGACCATAGCTGTAGGACATGCAGTTTTATCCATGTTCAATATAGAAAAATGCATCTTTAAGTTTGTATATGATTAAGTGCAAGGTCATCATATGTGAACTTGATATGCCTAAATAATGGATTTAACAATTCATCATGTGGAATTTCATTCAAAAGAATCTGTCATTCTGAATATTTATTAGAAGAGCAGTGATGACGGCATTTAATCATTTGAGGATCTCACAGCCCTTGAAATTTGCCAGTCTACAAAGAGTGCAAGCCACAGTTCTTCTTATAGTGATAATTTTTATGTTTTAAAGGCAAGAGCTAAGCAACAATCTGAAGTGGGTAGGTTGCAGGTAAAGCGAGTAGAGGCATTTCATTCCATCCTCTGGCACCAGCCCAGGCCCCTGGCTGCCAATCTTACTCTGAGTCCTGCTCAAGGTCTGAATCTAGCCTTCTACCTAGTTTCTGAGAGCCACTCATGATATCTGTGTTTCAGGCACTGTGCTTAAGTGAACAAGACGCGCATGAACTCATGGGAGTTTACAGTCTAATGGAGGGATACCTGGCATTAAATAATTGTACGGTTGTGGCCAGTCCTATAAAGAGAAAACGTAAGGATGCTATGAGAAAGGTTCAGAGCAACCAGTTAGGGGTGGAGGAAGTCAGTGAAGGCACATATATCCGAAGAAGTTTCATTTAAGGCAAGAAGACATGAAGGATCAGTAGCAGTCAGCCAAGTAAATAGTATGAGGCAAAGTATTAAGGGCCAAAAGAACGGACCTCAAGGCGGTAAAAAGTTTGAGCTTTTGAGGGAAAAAAAGGAGCCAGTGTGAGCAGGTGGGATCGCTGTCACGTCATGTGGAGCTGGTAGGGCAGTAGCCATAGTCATACCCTTGTGGCAGCCTCACTAAAGGGGATGACCTCAGGACTGGGGCTGATATTAGAACACGGTGAAGTGACTCAGGAGGCTGCATTTTGTTCTCCAGCACCTCATCGTTCATAGATGGTTGAATTTTTTTTCTTCCCAGATTTAGTCCATGCTTTTTATTAACTGCCGTCCTGAGTATTTGGGGCTTCTTGTATAACCAGGTTGAGTTCATTATGACTCTCTTAGATCTCTACTTTTACTCACTGTCGATGAGATTGGTTACTTCCACCAAGTCAGACATCATAGTTTGATTCGTATGTTTTATGATCAGCCCACTGGATTTGGGGACGCCGATGTTTCCGTCCTCTATAAGTTTAGAGATGCTTTTAGATGCGCTTCCTGCAATTATGTAACACCTGGAACCTAGAGCATTATAGATGCTGTCCCACTGTTCAGAGTCCTGGGTAAAGAATCGATCATTATAATATATTGAACACAGTCACAAAACAACAGGGATCATATAGCACATAATCAAAGTTATACACCTTTCTGAGACACACAACACACTTTTCTTTTATATCTGCAGCTGAATGATGCCTGTACCACAGCCATGCAACTTAACAAGCTTCTTGGAACAGAATCTTAAAATGATTCAATTTGAGCTTAAAGATCTAGTGAATAAAATGTTCATACACGTTATGTGCTATTCTCCGCATTGATTCTGAAGTTCTTCAAACCCAGGCTTTCCCCACCCAGTGTCATATCCATAATGCTGCTAAAGACTGGCTGGTTGGAAGATTTTACTATGATTTTTGGTAAACAAACAACTGAAAGAAATGAGCCTGCAACGGTTTTAGGCCCTCATTCTCAACACTATTGTTTTTTCTTTTTCTTTCTTTTTTTTTCTTTTTCTTTCTTTCTTTTTTTTTTTTTGGTATGACCACCAAAGGAAATTAAATGCTTACTATTAAAAAAATGATAACAGTCAAAGTCTTCTCAGCCAATGTAAGGAACTTCAGACTCTCTTATTAGAATAGAGCATATGGGTGCTTCTTATCACACTAACTATGGCTGTGGTCAGAGCCTCAGGACAAGCATTGGAAAGCAGGCGTCTTCCCCAAGAGCAGGGATGTAGCAGAGGCTGTGAGCGGAGAGCTGGGACTGAGAGATGCTGGGTCCCCCGATGAGACCCAGTAGACTTTTCGTCCACCAAATTTAAATTGTTGAGTTATCACAAAGTGGGTATCTGGTATCTGTTCAGTATCTCTGATGGTTCTCAGATTCATAAAATCAAGGATTCCAGTTTTGGCATTTAAGCGGGTTAGGAAGAGAGACGGTCTCATGTGGCACACAAACGTCCCTTGACATCGGCATTAATCTGAACAGATCAGAAAAAACCTCAATATCTTAAACCTTTTAAAAATATGGCTTTGTTACTTTTTTAGTAACTGGATTTAAGTTAAAAAAACATTTGGCCTAGTTGAAGTCCTGTTTCCACGAACACTTGAAAATGATGTATGACTGACCTACTGAAGCACCAGCGAGCCCAGCGGGCTTGGCTCCCATCAGTCAGGTGGCCTGTACATATACCGGGAATAGCTTGGTAGACAGGACACTCCTACGTAATTGTATTTCTGCTATTCATTGGCTTAGTAAGTGCCTTTGCTCATAAATGCTGAAATAAAGCAACTCGGACCCAGGCCAAATTACAACCATTTTGAATGACAGATCCCAAAGAATGAGCTTTTATTCTGTTTTACTATGAAACTCAAGGAGAATCCTGTTACCTCTTTCCTGAAAGGATCGATTAAGGCAATAATCGAGGGGAACTTGTTGATCAGATCCACGTACAAGTCAACCATGTCAGCTGCAGTTTTGTATGTTCCCACCATCACTTCGTACTTTCCTTTAGTCTGATAAGGGTAAGGAAGGTATTGAAGGATAACGGATGAGTTCCTCAAATGGTAAACATGTGATCGAGACTCGTTTTTCATTCATTTCATTTAAAAAATTGTAAACAGATTCTTTTCAGACCACATTCACTTTAGAAATCTGTGCATTTCGCTTTTAATATCTGTTAACTACCAACCTAGGGACATCAAGACACCGTGGTCCTTAATACCCCACTAAGCTCTCCCCCACCGACTGCGGATGGCGACTCCTGCACAAAAATTGAGTATAGAGTAGAAGGTGGATAATTTCTTTCCTAGGTTTATGGCATGGTGCCAAAAACCTGCCAGCTTGGGAAGATGGGCAATAACGAATTCATAAAACAAACACTAGCCATGCAAACCTGCCCACTCACTAGAACCTACCATCTCCCAACTCTCAGTGAATAGCTTGTTTCCTCTGCTGTGACTATTCTAAATTTGAAAGCAAGGCTAGGTGGCTGAGATGCTAACGAGCAATGTGAAATGTAAAGTGAATTATGTGAAGGCACGTTGTTCTCATAGCACATAAGTTCTGGTAGTAACTACATGGTCTTGAAAGTGTGACCCCATTCAGGTGAGGTCTGGCAAGGCCCCAGGTCATTAAGTATACAAGTAAACAGGGTTAGAGGACCTGGGGTAGTCTCTCCGCAAAACAGAGCACCTTTAATTCCTAGTCTGTGTTCGGAGATGACACCCGGGATATTGGGGTACTCGGGAGGGAGGGGGAAAGGAATAGATTGGCTGTTTGCTTTGCTAATGACTTCCTGCTGCTGCTGCTAATTGAATGGATTCCATTGGAATTAAGCAGGTTCTTAAAAAAGCCATACCTTTTTCACATTAAATAGCATCAAGAACTTCTAGTTTCTATACTGCAAAGCTTTAAATTCCTATCTTGTCAGTAAGGAAATGCTAATGACTTTGAACTAACATTATTGTTAAGAATTATCTGATATCAAGCTAATATATTTTACTGAATATAAGCAATAAATACCATTTCTAGCTCGCTCTAGCAGTCAGTATAGTCACAGTTCTTGGTATACATTGCTGATGAAAACATGCAATTATTTTTCTAATGGTATGCCTAGGAACCAATCATTATTTGAAGAATAGGAAATTACATTAAACATTCCTTTATGTGCTTAGTTTCTTTAGAAAAGTGAAAGAACTTTTAGAAACCTGCTGAAACTTAGGGTTCTAAGATACTGCTTGAATTTTCCTTTGAAATTAAAAGTTAGGATTGTAAATCAGAGTGGAATCCTATCTGGTCATGTCTTCTGAATTCGACACTGATTACCTAGTCACCATAAATGCATGGCAATTTGCTGGCATTTTTAAAACTCAGAGTCAGCACTTATGTATTTGAAAATGGGAAGTGTGTGTAAGCCTACAAGACAGACAACTTCTAAGAGCTTTCCTAACGTAACAGTTTTCCACATTTAAAGGTTATGTGCTGATGCATTACCCTGAGGAAGGTACAACATTTTTGTACCTTAAACATTTTTTTTTATGAACTTGTTTTCCATCCCCTTTCTTAAATAACTTCCTCCAGGTGGTGTGGTCCCCAGGTGAAGTTTCATCTGCTAAAGCTCTGTCTCCCTGACCCAAGCTATGGATAACACTGTGATGGGCTTAATTGGATAGAAACATATTCTCCATAAACTTCAACAACTCGGAAATATTTTTCTATGTAAAAAGTGAGTCACAGCAAAAACTCTAAAAACCGCGTGTCTAGAAGGTTTATCAAGTCACAGTTACAACTGATTTACTTTTTACATTCAATAATTTCAGCATTTACCAACCAAATGATTGTACTTAGCAGAACATACCAGTTTGTTAATTTTTCGATAGTTGCAATGTAAGCAACCCATTTTAGTCATTTTTGTTACAGAATTTCTATATGTAATTGTTATGACATTTTCTGTTAATTTTTAAAGTTATGTATATCATATTCTCTGATCATTAGCTAACTTGGCTTTCTCAACTCCATTTATATTTGTTTTTATTTTATTTTCAAAAAGAATTATTTTAATAGTGCAATAAGATAACAGAAAATATATATAAGAATTGAAAAGTAATAAAACTCATTATTCATAACTTAATGATAAGCAACGAAAATCAAAAATAACCTTAATAAACTATTAGACTTACTAAGTAAAATTAATAGAGTCAATATATATAAACACTACATTTCTACAGACTAGCCCCCAAAAGAACAACTTTAATGATACTATTATTAACAATAGCATCGAGAACACCATCAACTCCATTTATACTTGGACTCCCAAAAGGTAGTTACCAAAAAAAAAAAAAAGGATCTGTTTGAAAATTACAGATAAGCTCATGTTCTGAGTTTGAATCTAAAAATAATGAGACCTCGATAAAACCCAGAAACTTACATAGTCCATCAGCTCATGCGCAGCACAGTTGATGGCCAAATGCAGATTTGTTCCCAACTCTAGCCCCAGGTTGGCGCAGATGCCTTGTATTAGGAGCAGTGGCTGCTCTATGGTGTCATAAGTAATGGTTAAACAGCCAAGATGGGTCATCTTGCCAGTGATCAGCTGCTGCAAGATTCAAAGGAAAATAATGCGTGTAAATATAGCGCATTACGGTTCTTGGAGCTTCCTGTGTTCGGCACAGTTTATAACCAGACACAGCTCTCTCCAAAAATGTACTCTTTGGATCCTCGATTAACCCTACCTTCAGGTCCCACTCTGCGTGATCTTTGTATATATGATTGCCCTGCAGTATCTGGGAGTAATTTTCTTACTTACCAAGGTTTTCAAGTTTAACCTGGAAACACACCTCTCTCCCTCACTGTGCTGTGTTATTTCTTTGTTGGCTATGCGGTTACACATGGGCTAACCTGAGCCACCACCCACCAAGCTGGTGAATCTCCAGGCCGTCCCTCCCTGTTAACGTGTGTCCTGCCTGTCCCTAGCCCTGTCCTCTTCCTCCAAACCTGCTCTTTCCTGTGCTCCTTTTTCCTTTTAGTAGAAATAACTGTGAAAACTTACAAATGCAATTCTACTTCAGGAAAGGTTTTATTTTTAAAAGGGTTTAAGATTTCAGCTGAAGGTGTGTAGCATTGAGGATGAATTCCAGTGGAAGACAATTTGATGACCCAAATGACCCCAGGGAAAGGCAGCCATATGCTTCTTTTACAAGGGCAGCCTTGATGTACCTTTGTCATAAATTGCCACTATGCAATTATAAGTTGAAGCAATATCAGTAATTCTAAGGGCTTAAGGGGTGGGTGCCATATTCAAGAGCAAACATGAACCTAGGTATAAATATCCCATTTTTACTGGTGATAGTACTAGTTAATTATAAGAACCATCTAACATTTTTAATGACAATGACAGGAACCTTCTATTCGGCAAAGGAACAGTTGGGGAAATTTTTATGTATCAATTAAAGGGTTTCATTACAGAGTCTTCTAAACTATAAAAGCATTGTTTATTTGGTGCTTACTAAATGCTAAGCTAGTCTAAATGCTTTACATAAAGTAAATACATTTACTCCTTAGACATCAACCCCACAAAGTAGGTACTATTATTATTCCCATTATACAGAGAGTTAAGTAGCTTGGAGCAGATTTTAATCCAGACAGTTAGTTTGTATGGCTGCCTCTCTAGAATCTATCATCTAACCTGTTTATAATGGGGGGAAAAAAGGAGTAAATCTGATCACAGGAAGAGAGCTAAGTTTCTTACAACATGTAAGACAACTCACTGGAACAAAGGGACCGACACTGAGATGTGATTACTTGTTCACCATCCCTTACCTCTCCTACAGGGTCTAATGTTAGAGTGTTATGCTCATTTCAACAGATCCCACAGCTGTCGAGTATTTTACTTACATTTCTCTTTCCCAATTTTGATGAAGAACTTAATTTTTTATCTTTACCAAGTCCTTTCCTTTCTTTACTAGCCCCTCTTGCCGATGACTTTTAACAGACATCAGGCTAGTGATTGCAGGCTTAATAGAACAAATATTGCACATGTGAGCAACCTTCATCCATTTGCATTAGGCATCTATTAGATGTATCTATCAGAGAGTGCCCACAATCACAAAAATGACCCACTGATCAAGCTCAGTTGGTGTCTCAGGGCTCTTGCAGCTAGCATGGTCAATTTTCACAAGAACTGTGTATTTGACTCCTGGCAAAATCTGAGATCTGGCAATGGTTCATCAGAAATGGTGCCTCAGTGACTTTGGGCACCATTTCTTTGCCTTTTCTCTCTTTGGCAATAGTAAAATTAAAATCTATCCTTTATGCCTTTCAGCTAGTTAAAAAGATTCAGCTTGCAGAGCTTCACATGTCATCCTATTACTCATTAATGAGATTTCAGCTGGTCAGACAACTGCTGGCAGAGATGGCCCAGCAGCCTAAGGCCAGAAAGGCCGGGACAGAATGCTATTTCAGCTCTCAGAGTGCCCGGTTTGGTGCCCTCTGAATAGAATCATCATGGATTTTCCACTTGTGTTAGTTAGCTCTGGTTCTGGAAATAAAAAAAAAAATGACTATTGGGGAGGCAAAGGGGCCAGGAACATATAAATGAACCGTGTTATAGAGAAGTGTGATAAACAAATACATATACTTACTTGACCTCTTTTGCCTCCATTATGCCCTTTCTTGGGTTCTGCTTTTGGAGGAGGAGGCTGTGGGACAGAAGATTAGAGAAAGAGCACTTGGGATTTGCAAACATGTCTATGGCAGCAAACAAAACTCAGAGTTTCTGGCCTGTCCATCGCTCTGGGGCCCCAGCCAGTCACAGTGTCACTCGTGTGCGCACACACACACACACACACACACACACACCAGCCACGCCCTACTTTTATAAACCCTAAACTGTTTCTCAAATTCAGGCACCTGTTCTCTTTAGTTCAACCTTAGATTCTTGCTCCAATCATATCCATGGGCATGTATATACATATTCATGCATTTGTACTCATAAAAATAGAGTGTCATTCACTCCTACAAAGTTCCCTCCTTGCCCTTAAGGAATGACAGCACTGTAGGGTTTGTTTTCATTGGCCCAGCATATCGGTTAGAATATTCTCAGGGTACAGACACTTTCTCCTACAGGGTGGATTTGATGTTTGGAAAAAGACACTGTCTTTAAATCTGGTGACTTGAGTGTATGTAAAGTCATTTGAGATTAAAAACAAAGATATTTCCCAAAGAGGCCTTCCCACAGTTTGGAGGTATAGATAAGGACGCATTTTTATGGCTGGCATTTACTGGCTCTATAAGCTGGGGCATGTTTGTCAACTGGGCATGGTTCACACTCAGGTATGTGCAAATACGGTTATCCTGCTCTTTTCACTATGGAGTCAGCTGCATTTTTTATTCCCTGGTACAAATAACACAGGGACAAATCTCCATGCTGGGCTGGAGACAGACAGTGGTGGACAGACAGACAGGGCACAGCCTCAGGGGTTGCAGTCTGATGAGTCAGTGCAATGAGATGCGGGTTATAGCCAGAGAAGCTGGGGTGCAATGGGGAGTGCAGGGCAGGGGAACTTCAAGGAAGGGGGCTCTGCAGGAGCTGACACTGGGGGATTTGTGGGGCACCGAATCCTCCATGTGAGAAGGGCATGTTAGCCCTGTACAGGGATGTGGCCTTCCTGGGGGAGCCTGAGAGCCAAAAGCAACAGCCTTCAGGCAGGGTTTTCCAGCCCTGGCACTCCTGATTTTTGGGGCCAGATAACCCTTTGCTGCAGGAGCTGCCTCATACACTGCTGGATGGTTAGCAGCATCCCTGATTGCGGCTAACCAGGTGCCAATAGAGCCCCTCCCTCCCAGCTGGGACAACCCAAGATGTCTCTAAGCATTGTCAAATGTTCCTTGGCAAAATCATCCCCTGTTGAGAACCCACTGCCTTACGAGAACAGATTAATACATTTTACTATGTCAAAATTTAAAAAGAAAAAAAAAATCCCCGTGGCTCTATAAAATACAGTTAAAAGGCAGACAGCGTGATAGAGGAAAATATGCATGACATATAGAAAGGATTGATGCCTTTATTATACGGTATAAAGAATTCCTAGATGTCAGTAAAAGATGAACACTCAATAAAAAGGGCAAAGAAAGCAATTTGCAGAGTGATTTGTACAGAATTTTTATATTATTTTAACCACAAAACACCTTACATATTTGTGTGTTTGTCTGTCTATGTGTATGAATACAAAAGAAAGTCTGAAAGGCCCCATACTAAGTTTTTAACGGTGCTAACCTCTGGGAAAGGGACTGGGGCTGAGGGTGGTAGTCTATGGGGCCGGGCAGTTGGGGGTGATGATGACTAGCTCTACCAGGATTTGAATTTTCAGAACATTCATGAGCTGCTTGTAAATCAAATTTAAAAAATCAATAAAACATTTGAAAGTCAGGATGATTGCAGAAAGCTCAAATATCCTGAATTTCCTAATATTCTAAGCTGGATTTCCTCCCCCTGCTGTGACGACCACCACTGTGTACTGCTTACTGATGTGCCAGCTTCTGCTCCAATCACATTGCTTATATTCAACTTGTTTACTCCTCACAATCTCCCCATCTCATACCCACTTTATAGATGAGGAGTGTGAGGCAGAGAGGTTATAGAATCGGTCCAAGGTCACGCAGCTGGTGAGGGGCAAGGTAGAGTGCAAAGTCAGGGTTAAGTTGTCCAAGTCTGAGTCTCTGCAGTCTGGTACCCATAAAAAAGTTGGCTTCCTGACAAGTGCCACAGACACTGTCTCCAGGCTGATTAAAGTCATTCTGATCACTGTAGGGCTTGGGCCCCAGCCATGCCTCCCCAGTCACAGAAGAGAGGGGCTGGTGCTTCCTGGTCAGTAACTTAAAAGCCTCACGCTAAGTGAATGTGGGATCCTGGACTGGATCCTGGAATGGGAAAAGGGTATTAGTGGGAAAACCAGTGACTTTTGAATAAAGTCTATAGTTTATCAGTAATGTACCATTTTGTTTTCTTAGTTTTGACAAACGTATCATGGTAACATGTCAGGTACCATGGTAACTGTACCATCTCTACAACTTTTCTGTAAATGCAAAATCATTCCAAAATAAAGTGTGCGCGCATGCGTGCGTGCGTGCGTGTGTGCAAGCACCACAGACAAGGATTGGTTCCCTCTTCTGGTGTCAGCCTTGCCACATCACTGTGCAGGGCCCTCTACCCCTTAGAATACAGTGGGGCAATCAGTGACTCATACAACTACCTGTCACCCTGACCCTGTGACTTCCCCTTCGAGGGTTGCTAGGCCAAGGGCATTGTTTGCCTACCACCTGAATTCTAAGCAGACACAAGAGTCTTTGCTTTAACCACTACACCAAACTGCCTCTCACATCCTAGGGGCCGAATCTTTTTTTTCTTTGCAAATCCTAAGAAATGATCTCAGCATAGAGCCCACTGCCTCAGAAATCAAAATGAGATTATTCAGTACCATGAGAAAGTGGATCCATAGGCAGTGAGGAATGTATGAGCCTGGCTCATATGGGAAACACATTTTCCATTTCAATCACAACACTACTGACTTAATTCCACAAAGAACTGTAATTTGGGTATTAGAAGGTGTATAAGTGGCAGTCGTTAGAAACCACAGATTTTCTTTACGTACCACTTCGATTGTTTTGTTAATTTGCTTCTGAATTTCCATCAGCATCTCCACACCCTGTAAGAAGAATACACGTGATCTTCCACAACTGCAGTCTAGAAATTTTAAATATAAAAACTTGCACCACACCTGTCTGTTTCTAACTCAGCGTCTCCGTGGGGTCCCTGACGTAGCACCCTGGTTAGTGGATGGTCTGCTCTACAAGATCAGAAGCGTAAAGGTGCCGCCCCAGCCTCAGTTTTTAGCTGGTGGAACATGAATGAGAGGCTCTTCTTCCTCAGTCCCCTCTCGTCACTGTTCAGAGCCGACTGGCTTCCTTGGTTGGATCAAGTCAACCTCATTGTTTTTCACGGTCTCTTGATGGACCTTCTTGTAGTACAGGTACATGTATGTCACAGGTCACAAGGGGATTCTGCCTGATAATGTTTGAATTAGTAGAAATTCACTGTCACTTAAAAAGCGGAAAAGTGTATTTTGACGACGCTGGGGTCTGCGTACGAAGACAAATGATGGCATGCCAAATGCGCTGGGATCCACACGGCACAGCAGATCTTAACTACAGCAAAGATTCTGGCACCAGAATCTGAACATGATCTGACAGATGGCGAGCCAGATATAAATCCCAGTCCTCCACAACTGATAAATTGTGAAGTAATGATTATTCTCTTTAAAAAAGAATTATCACACATCTTGAGATTTAAAAAAAGAATGATTTTCACCGGCTTAGATCAAATATCACTCAGAGTATTACCAGAGGGGAGAGAGCTTCCTATACTTTTTCTGAAAACATCCCCTGTAGAACACGAACATTTAGTTCTCCCTAATGCCTAATTGGTAACCTATTTCATGAGGATTTAATAAGCATCTTGACGCATTTGGGACAATAGAGACACCAGCACACCGCTAAGTGATAAAGATGCAATTTAGGATTCCTTCATTCTGTATTCCGTAAACATGCACTAAATCTCTCTTATATGCCAGGCAATCTGCAACCTGCCATCTGCCATTTCCAGGCCCTGGAGTTGTGACTTAACAGAATGGGCTGCCATAGTACATAGACGAGTCAATAAATATATCTCAACTCTCCCCCACCCCCCCCACACAAAAAAATACACAACCTTCCAACACTACCAAGGCCCGCAGGGTTACTCACACATGGCTACTCTGTGAGTCATGAGCATAAGTCAGTGCTGTAACGAACCAGAGATCTAAGGTGGTCTAAATATGTTCCCTCTCATTCGAGATCTTGCTTTCTTCCCATTTCCCTGATTTCCTAAAATATTTTTTCTCATTTTATATTCAGTTCCCTCTCCTGGTGTCATAGCCACAGGGACCTACACTAAAAACTCATTGGCAATGGAGTATTTTTTTTTTAGAATAAATAATTTGAGATAACGTAAGGTACTTGTTTAGCTGTTAATCCAGGATGGGGTATACAAATCACTTCTTTCATTAAATTCAGCTTCCCAGGCGATGACTTCCCACAGCTGACCAGAGATACCATCAGCAAAGGGATAGTGAGCATCATTGGCTGTTCCTGAAATAGGGGAAAATCAAGGGGGAATGAGAAACGTGGTCCATTTGAGATACTCATGAGTCCTTGTGATGGAAGACAATGGCTTCTAACCTGCTGGTGCTTCAGTAACGCAATGTTGAAATACAGAGGATTATCGTCCAGTATGGCGTTGGTTTTGGCAACAGCTAGTGACACAGCCCCGATGGCCATGCTGCCACAGAGTACAGGTTCCGCTGGTTCTGGAGGTATAATAGGTTTCTCTGTAAGAGCATCCTTCATGCCTGGAGGGAAAAAATATTGATAAAAGATTATTTTATAGGAAGTTTGACTGTAATAAAATTATATTTTTTAATGCTCTACTCAGGGATATGAAGGCCCAGCATAAAGAAAGTTTGAACACTGAGGCTGGAACGAACATATCCTCCACCTCAACCCCCAAGAAGTTTTCAGTTTGATTCCACTTACTATCTAATGCTCAAATAATCCTTAGACATGGATTTTTTCCTAAGGAATTGTATAACATTCAATAGTAACTCCTTCAATCATCACGTGGGGTAAATTTTGTTGCCCATATTCACATATAAGTAAACTAGGGCTTAGAAAGGTTAAAAGACTTGCCCAATATCTATCAGAAAATGAATAAAGAGAGGATGTGAATAGTTTCTGAGCTCCAAATCCTTTGTTGTCCTATATTCCCAACTCAATGTTGAGTATCTTTTCATGCATATATCTAACTTCTTACTTTCTCACCAACCTCTAACCAATGCCTTTTTCTTTTAGAGGTGACTTCCAGACCCAACCATCCACCTAAAGTCCTTCTCCATCTTTCATTTTCACATGATCTCAGCCACCCAGTCTGATCAAGGACCACAGAGTCTGTCATAAATCTCTAGTGTCCCTCCTGTCCTCCCCCTCCCCACAGCTGCTGACCTGAGTCAAGTAGATCAGATAAGTGGAATAAGACATAAGCACCTAGAACATAGTAAATGTTTAGCACACTACTGTCCCCTCCTACTTCTTTCCGTCTCTTATGTTCTAAGTTCCGTCGGTGAAAAGCAACTGCCAAATGAACATCCATTGGTGGTCTCTACCTATAATTTGGGAGGGTGGCCATCCCTACCCTCCCAAGATGTTGATCTGATATAATACTTTTGTCTTGGGCAATGCTGCTCTCCATTCTAGGCCTCAACATCTGAATCTAGGAAATAAGAGAATTTGTCTCCACAGTTAGTCTCTTTCTGGTTCCAGTGCTTTATTATTCAATGGAACCAACTTTTATTGGGCAATTAGTTTGCACCTGGCTTTGTACTAGACACTGGCAGCGCTAAATTAAACAAGGCATGATTCATGCCCTCAAGGAGCACACAAAACACTGTTACAATACTAGCAGCATCTCCAGAATTAACATACTGGAGAGGCTGAGGTTAGCAATCTGTTGGGAAGGATGGAGCAAAGGGCTATGATAACGTCAATTATTTGCTTTAAAATAGCAAAGTTTTCCGAAGAAAATTTTTATTAACATGTTGCATAGGACTGAGAAAAATGTTGATTGTCCATATTGAAGGATAACATTAATCTTTAATATATGGACTGGCTTCTTGATGAACTTTGAAGTTCTGAGGGGCAGTTAAAGGTCCCTCATGCCATCCTCCCCTTCCCTGACCCCAGCACTGCCACTGTTCAGTCAACTTTGTTTAGTAACTGCTCACCTCTTGGTAGGAACTATTTTTATCTTAAAAAAGAAATGGAGGGTGGAATGAGGTATAACCCTGACCACTCAACATGGAAGCTTCAAGCCAGGAAGTGGCGTGAGAGATGGGTGGTATCTGGTGGGGAGGCTAACGCAGGTTTACGGCACAGAGACTTTAACTCAGAAAGGCAGTCCAGACTTCAGCCTTGTCTCCTCATGCATTTGCTACTAAAGGTTCTGCAAGACGCTAAGTCACAGACCTTGCTTTTGTCCTTTTTTTTTCGCTGGAGGTGGAGGAGGAGGAGGAGGTGGTGGTAGTGTTAGAAGTGAAGGTGTAGGGTCTTGCAGGCTCTTTTCCAATTCTTTTCTCTCCTTATCTTCTTGTACTTTATTTTCAAAGAACGTCCTTAATGGCAAGAAAATATGGCTTTATCATGGCATATTAAGAAATAGCGCGCGTAATTTTGGTCATGTTTTAGTGCTGACCCTAATATGTTTCAATGATTAATTCTGCTTTTTAGCTACTTAATAACATACCAGTTTCAATTCCCAAGGCCCAAAATAGTGAAGCTGTTATGAAACTGTGTTTGAGAACTGAAATTAATTTTGGCCTGGAAATAAATGTTTAAAGATTTCAGGTGTTCATTTTTAATAAATTATTTGAGCTCCTTTTTAAATTTTATAGTAAAAATTGAAGATATGATTTGATTAAAGACTATTGGAATTTTCTTTTTCAATAAATGACCATCAGTAGAAAAAATAAGAATAGACAAGTGAAATATATAGCACTATGTGCAGGACTGTTTTTTGTGGGGTTGGGGGAGCTTAAAATGAATAGTTAAAAAAACTTTGGGAAAATCTCAAGTAGGTACATGTACATAAAATCTCAGTGCCCAGGATAAAAAAGAGGCAAAAAGCTTCCACAGATAGAAAACAGGCCAACGAAGAACAAAGACATGGGAATCAGATTTGCATTAGATTTATTAATGATCCAGATGCCAGTGAGGCAGTGCCTTAAGAGTACTGAGAGAAATTGATTTTAAATGAGAATTCTATACTCAGCTAAACTGTCAAGCATGAGAGCAAAGTGCTGACATTTTCACACGTGTAAGAACTCAGAGACATTACATCTCATATACCCTTTCTCATCATACTTTTAAAGACTGTAATCCAGCAAATTGAGAGAGAGGAAGATATGGATTCAGGCACTAGGAGAACAATGAAGGAAGGTCTTAATGACATCTCTGTGGTAGGCTATAGAGGAACCAGTCCAGATGGGAAGTTAGGAGAGGGAAACCTACAGAAAAAAGTAATATACAGAATAGAAAGTATGACTGAGAGTGTGGGGGGAAAAAGCTAAGGATATAATACCAGAAAAGGCACACAGAGAAAAAGGAATAAGTGGACTAGAATTCAGAAACCAAAAACTATTCAAAAAGTGTTTTTTTTTCTTTTTACAAAAGTCATAGTCTAACTCTGAAGTAAACTAAAATGTGATTCTATGCACAATTAAGCAAGTGATGAAGCTTAGAGAAAGAGAATCCAGTTGATCTTCATTTGGCCGAGCAGGCTGTGGCATTGGCACTACACAAAAGAAAAAGCAGTGGTAACTTATACTTTGTTGGGCACTGAACAATGCTCACTTAGCCCCAGTAAACACGTCCTTGGTTTTCACATTTTAGCATCAACCTATGGGCAAAGCATGGAGCATCTGGTGTCTGGCAGACAGAAAATAAGCATCACCTATTGTGACTGTATAAAAGGATATGAGACACTCAAGGGAGGCATTTGAGGAGGTGGGAAGAGGGAAAGGACATCATCTTGATTCTTAATTCTTTTCCTAAGAAACTTTTTACTGAATCTCAAGAAAGCTCTATGCATGAAAAGAGGTAGAAAGTCCTTATGCAGACTTATACAGTAAAATTTTAATAACAGAGTGTTCAGAAGGAAAACATTATTTTATGCTAAATTTTGCTGCTTTAGCATATGCCTCTTAAGTGACTGACTATATCCTATAGATATGACAGACCTGTTTTACTGGCAGGTAAAATAAAAAGAAAACAGATATACTTATACTGGACACTTACATTGCAAAGTGGCTTTACCTGAGCACCTGATCCACCTTAGCCTGGTCAGAGGGTGCGATGCCCCGAAGCTCCTGGGTGATGGTTTCGTTGACCCACTGCACAGCAGTGCTGACAGCATCGGACCTTTCGACTTCTTCTGCTTCAGCTAGCTCAGGTACAGCGTTCTCATGGACTTCGAAGTGAGTTGCGATCACCACAGAACATATGTTCTGAAAAATAATATAAGCATGTTCTACATTTGCTCTACCTCTTGCAGGAAATAGGAAATTGTATCTGGCTTTTAATGTGCATATTTTATTGCCAATTTCAAAGGGAAAATGAGAATATATAATTTTCCTTGAGGTATTTTTATTGAAACACTGTGGAATTCAAACTTCAAGGAACATTTAAAATTATTACCTTGTTAAAATCCCCTTAGAAAAATCTTATGTTGAACTTCATTTTTATCACTACCTCTCCAATAAATAGCTAAAAGGATACAAACAGATTTAATTATAATTATTTTCCTCCTGGAGACTATAGCAACATTATTTCTAACAACAAATATGGAGCAATTACAATGAATTATTAAATTATAAAAATAAATTTTTTATGTAGATCAGTCTATAACCTAGAAGCCTGTGTAAATTTATGTATAAATATATGAATCTGTAAACCCATTTGTGATTTTGGAACTCATCACATTAATATGTCAAGATTTTAAAACTATTTTTGCCCATTTCCTTTCTCCATCTTGGATCATCTTCAAGTTAGCATGTCATGTCTGTATAATATTGCACATAAATATAATAAAGTTATAATGGTTGATTGTATGATTCGTGATATATGTATGTCTACCTACAAATAGCATGTGTGTATATTTCACAAACACCGAATTTCAAAACATTAATTTTCCACAGTTTAGACAATAAATGCCACGGGGCCAGGACACGGTGAGGAATGCATGTAAGCTGCCTCGTACCTTGGGAAAATTTTGAATGGTGCAGAATATTTCCACTTGCAGGGTGGGAAGCCCCAGTCCATCTAGTACATTCTTCCCTACCACTTTGCATATGGTGGGAGGCTTTGCAAGTTTAGAAAAGCAGTTTGCCTTCAACACACAAAAAAACACAGAATCAGAATACAACATTTATCTTTCAAAGGTCACCCACATTTTCTCTAGTTGCTACTAACCCTCACCCCAAGTGTCCTCATGCCAGGATTAGTCCTGCAGCTCTGTGGGAGCGCCCTGCCCTCACACACTGAGATTTGGGTTTCACCTGATGCTGAGTCTCTGATACATGGGCCAATTTGTTGTGTTTGGAACTCTTAGCAGAAACTCGCGTTTCTCATTTTTCTTAATTTAAAGGTCTCGTGTCACCTTTTAGCCGGCCTTAACCTATCCTTCTGTCCAAGGCACCAAAGCCAATTGGTTTCTAGAACACCGTGATGCATTCAAACTTAAGAAATCTAAGTGGGCCAGTTTTCATTCCTCCCAGCAAGGCATCAGACATTTTAACGGTGAAGACTTATGCAGAGGCTCCTTTGCACTGACCATCAGTTCATGCAGAGAGTTGTATCAAAGAGGATTGTTGGAACCTTAGTAACAGCAGTTTCATTGATGTGGAAAAGCAGAAGCCATCTGGAAGTAATCCAAGAACGAGAAGGAAGAAAGAGAATGAAGCTGAGGTAGAGAGCCCGCTCAAGGAGCCTGGGTAAAAAGATTTAAGGTGGTGTTTCTAAGCACAGGAGCTCAGAGAGAAGGCAGAAGGGAAGTGAAGGCGCACCCTCCTTGCACCAGGTGGTACTGGGCTCTTGATTTAGCAGACCTGGCTTCTGATCTCCCAGTTCAAAATCCAGTGACCTCGACCTACATTACAGGTCATCTAACACCCATCAGCAACGTGCCAGCATGAAGGTGGCACCCCAGCAGATCTAAAGCAGAAGCCAACAGCCCTCTTCACCGAGAACCCGCTCCTCCCTTGGAGCGTGCTCTATTATTTCTTTATTTTCATCTCCCAGATTCCACAGGGCTACAGCCTTCCTTAGTGTGGGGCCCATTGTCTTCTAATTATACTTTTAATAAATCTTACTTTTTCTAAAAAAAAAGAAAAAAGAAAGAAAATGATAATAAAGCAAAAGCCAACTTTCAAGCTCTCTGTGCATTTCAGGATGATGATTTGTATGTTAGAAGTAAGTACCTATATGAATTTAGATAGAATTGGGAGACAATTGGGAGACAAAATATTATCTAGTTTATATTTTGTGTTTTATAGTGAATTCAATTCAACAAGCAATGAGCACCTACAGTGTTCCACATATTGTGTAACAAAGGGAAAGGGATTAACATTTTTGAAGTGCTTAATGTGTATCTTAAAAGAGTGACTCTGTTTTATTTATCACTGTATCACATACCACTGTGTCAGGCATATTTAGGATTCCTTAAATAAAATCTTGTGTAAATTAATACATGTCAGACATATCCCTGGGCACTTTGTATACACTGTCAGTAAATTCTAAGAACAATTCTATAAGGTAAGTTGTATCATCTCCATTTTACAGAACTTAGCAAACTGAGTTCTAGGGACATTATCCAAGATAACTAGCCAATGTTTTGTCGACTGCTTTGTAAGAGACTAACTCAAAACTTAGTGACTTAAACCATTTGCTCATTTGATTCTGCAATCTGGGCCAGGCTCAACTTGGCAATTCTTTGGTTGGGGTCTCCTCTGCATAGTCAGTCATCTGGAGGCTTGACTGGGTCCAAGGGACCCAAGATGGTTTCACTCATAGGTCTCACCAGGATGGCTGGAACATCTAGGGGCTGGCTAGGCATCTGTCTTTCTCACAGAATATCTTGGAGGTCTCTCATCTTCCTCTCTCTATATGCTCTCTCTCCCTCCAGCAGAGTAATTGGATGTCCTTGCACGCAGCATGACTAGATTCCAAGAGGGAGTGTTCCACGAGTACAAGCCTCCATATGCCAGCACTTACCAAGCCCCTGTTTGCATCATGCTTGCCAACATGCTATTGATAAAAGCAAGTCACAGTGCCAAGTCCTTAGTCAGTGTGGGAGGGACTTAATAAGTCCATTCATACGGGTGGTGAGGTTCACAGGGGACTACTATCGCAGTCTACTACAGCTACTGAGTGGCAGGGCTAAGTACCAAATCCAGATCTGCCTGATTCCCAGCCCCAAACTCTTTCAATTATAAGTTTAATGATGAAGGAATAAAGAGTATTGCTATTGTCCACAGGGATCTAAATTCCTCTAATATGTAAGAAAAGCATAGAAGAAATGGCATTTGAGCCAAGCACTGGAGAAGGTGTTGTATTTCAACAGACAGGCAATGGGGAGAAGTCCAGTACAGCTACTTTGGGTAGAGGGACTAGGATAAGCAAAGGGGAAGGAAGTGGGAAGCCTCAGGTTTCAGGAAATAGTACCTGGGCCTGTGAGAAGAAGCAGGGGAGGGAGGAGGAGTGTTACCAGGAGTAGGGGGGAGCACTATGAGTCACACAGGAGAAGGTTTGATTGTACTCAGCAGGCAACCAGCAGTTACCAGAAGTTTCTAAGCAAAAGAATTATGGTCAGATTTAGAATCTGCATCATTGTTCTAGCAGCCCTATGTGGGATGGATTCAATAGAGGGAGGGACCAGGTGAGAATAAGGGTGGCCAAAACTAATGCAGTGACTAAGAAAATGAAAAGGTGGTTGCCTTTTTGCCAATCCAAGTCCCAAACATCCTTCAAAGTTCAAGCCAAAACCTTCCCAGATGCTATTGCCTTACCTTGTCATATTGCCTTGTTGTCATATTGTCCACAGGGATCTTCCCCACCCTTGAACCTTTACTAAACATACAGTGATCTGTCCCTCAGTCTAGATAAGATAACATATTATCTTATCTATGGCTCCAGTTGTTTTATAATTGTGGGTTTTTGTCCCTAACCAGGGTATAAGCTCTGAGAGCTGTACAAACCAAAGTCCTGGCTGCCTAGTAGACTGGCAAGATCACTACACTGGGAAACCGGAATCTAAGTTTCCAGTCTTAGCTTTTCCACTAAGTAGTTATGAGACAAGGGCTTGGTGTCTTTGTAAAATGAGGAAGTCAGGTCGGTTAACATTAAGAAATCCTCTAGCAAGAGGTAGCAGAGGGTGGAATTCCAAGTTGCATTCACTCATTCATCTGACAAATACATTTGGAGTGTCCACTATGTACCATGGACTCTGCTAGGTACCAGGGACACAGATCTGGTTTGATTTCTCACTGTTGTTCACTGTGTCCCTTGGGAATTTAAATTCATTGGACCACAATGTCTTTATTTGTAAAACAGAAATCATAGTTTTACCTCACAGTGGTCCTAAAGACTAAGTGAAATAAAGCACATGGCACAAGGAGCTCAGTAAACATCTCCTCCCACCCCCAACTTTGATGTATAGGCCATGACTGAGAAAAATAAACATGCATGGAACATTCTCTACATCAACTGTCTCAACAAGATGGTTTTGAACCCTATAAGCACATCGTGATTCTTTACAGCACTTACATACTTTGCTTGTTGTCAGGTTGCCTTACCATCCTGCAAATTCCTACCAGACCCAACCAAACCGCTTTCCATAAGGCAGGCATTGGTCAGTACTTAGAGGTGAGAAAATTCTTGCCTTTGTTTCCACGTCTAGTTGCTTAAGACTAAAGTTTGTGCTAGAAATATCACTGGGCACAGGCACTAGGAAGGTGCTAGGAAAAGGCCTCTGCTCTCCATGGGAGCTCACAATACGTGCAGGAAATGCTATAGGAATGTTGAAGGATGATTAGTCTTGGGCTGAAGTGGGCAAGGCTTTGATCTGAATTTGAAGTTTCAGTAGGAGGTGGTCAGGTGGGGCCGGGCATACAGGCTTGATTTGAATGAAACTTGGAAGCAGTGGGAGAGGGCTGGGCATGCCGCCCCGGGGGAGGCTAAGGTCAAGGGGTAGCGAATGCCAAGGCGTTCATCCTCATCCCCAGGTCAACAGGAGGCCGCTTAAGGTTGGGAAGGGGTGACCTACGCAGTATTAAGGTCTGTTTAAAAGGACACTGGCAACAGGGGCAGGCCCGCCCAGAGATAGGAAGGAAGCCTGCCAGTTCCTGAGCTGTCGCCTAGCTACAAATCCGCCTAGAGTCCACTTTCTTCTAGCTGCTTCCTGTCCAGCACCTCTCTCGAAATTCCTTGGCCCCTGGTTTCCCCTTTGATGCTTCTCTTCAGGACCGTCTCGCCGTAAGACCACCGTGCCGGACCCCGCAGCAAATGCGCGCGTGCGCAACCCTGCGGCGCAGGCGCATGGCACTGCCGCAGCGCGGGGCGGGGGGAGAGGGGCTGGAGGGAAGAGGGTGCTCGTCCCAGGTCCCTACCAGGTGCCCGTAGACGTCGGCAGGCTGGAGGTAGAAGGTGGAGTTGAGCAGCTCTTCCAGCCTGCGCGGAACGTCGTTCTCCCGATAGTACTCCAGAGCCTGCTGCTTCAGCTTCTGCAGCTCCTTAGTGGTCCCACAGCTGCGGCCGCCGCCTTCTTCCCCCATGGTAGGAGATTTAAGGTTACAGCGGGGGTTAGTCTGGGGGCCTGCGAGCGTCCTCCCCGTCGCTAGGCAACACAATGAGATTCAAATCCCAGATCTCGCGATGCTTCCAGTCCCGGCTTTCTCCTGCGGCTGGAGCTGCAAATGGCTCCCCACCCCGCCCCTGCCCGAGGGAATGGGCTCCTCCACTAGAGCTCCCCCCGGCATCGCTTTTTACCACTTTCCCCCGACGTTTTCCAGATGGGAAAATAGTTAGCGATCTCAGGTAGCGCTTTTTGTGGAAGCGTAGGCGCGTTAGACCCGGCGCGTCTGGCTGGGTCTGGAGCCTGGGCTGGCGCGCGGGTTCCCCGCGGCCCTGGGACCTGGGCTGTGGGCCTGGGCCCCACCCAGCCTCGGGCCTGGCGGCCGTGCGCTCCTCCGAGTGGCGACGGTGACTGTCCCGGGAGGGATGTAGGAGCTCGGGGTATGCTCACTAAGCTGTGGCGGTCCCAGATGGAGTCATTCAGCCGATATTTAACGACCTGCCCTGAGCCGAGCATCGTGCTGGCAGGGAGACTGAGAAGTCCTGGAGACAAACGGCTCCGCGCCCATCCCTGGGAGATTAATGGGACGAAATCAGTGGAAGGGAATAACTGTGTGGACAGAAAAGGTTTGGGGTGAACCGTAGGTGTGGTTATGGTTTCCACAGGCCTAGGGGCGGGGGTGTTACAGGCAAGACGTGAGAAGTGGGAATGGAAGATTGTGATTGGGTCACGTTCCCTCTCCAGAACCTTCACGGGCTGCCTGCGTCCTGCCCTTTTAAATACAAACTGTCTGCTTGGCTTCATTGCACCTGCCAGGTGTCACATACAGTCATAAACGTAATGTGCCCCCTCTGCTCTAGATACTTCTGCTGCAGACATGGGTGGAGAGGCACAGAGAGTTCTTATTCTACTCTTGCCTGTTTGTGTTCCTGACCTAAGCAGATCACTTAAAGCATCTGTGTCGCACTTTGCTCATCTGGAAAACGTAATCCTACCCTACTCTGCCTGCTTCACTGGTCACTTAGGATAAAATGAGAAAGTGAGTGAGAAATCACTTTCTTTGAAGCAAGATAGTTTTTCCCAACAGATGCATTAGAATAAAAGGAGGAGGTGTAAGGAGGATTACATGATATTCACTGGTGATAGATTAGGGAGGTTGGAGAAAGCAAAGCGGGGAAATCACTGAGACTGGGTAAAAAGCCAAACACACATCCCTTTACACTGATGGGTGCAGGACAGTTAACATTTACAGCACATAGAGAGGGTGTGTGGGCAACGAGATAACAATGTGGTCTTGTGCTCTGGGGAAGGCAGTTGTGCTTTCCAGGGGCCTGGAAAAGAAGATTACTCTGACATTTCAAAGGTATATTATCTTAGATGCATAAAGACAATAGACAGTTTCCAAGGCAAAGATTGACCTTTATCAAGGATGCTACAGGCCTAGGATGGACTACCCACCATGACCTGCTTTCAGTTAGGAAAGTTTACATTCAGTCTCTGCGTTGTCAGGTTTAGTATGTGGCCCCTTTTTTGTCCACTCTATAAATACTTGTTTTAGGGACCCAGACATACACCTTCTGAACTTACTGTTTTCTCCAAATCTCTAATGGAAAGGAAGGTCTCACTTTGGGGGGTGCGATAGATCATCATGGACCTGCCTTATCCTTCTCGCTAGATGGACATCCTTTGGTGGTAGCAGCCAAGTCTGAGTCATCCTCACCTACATCCCAGAGCCTGGGGCCCCGCAGGGACAGAAAATGTGCCCTCCTGAATAGCGCTGAATGACCCTTTGTACAGAAGAAGCCCGTGCTGTTGTTGCTGTTGTTTCCATTCCACCTTCGTGTCTTTCCTCACATCCCCCTGCATGGAAGGCGCCCCCCTCTCTGGTACACCCACCGTTTAATGTCCAGTTAAACCTGACTTTTTTAAAGATGCCATACTCCACACTCCAGCTGTCCTCACCTAGCCCTTTCTTTCTTCTGAACTCCTTCCTCACATGTGGCTTGGTCCACAAAGTTAAGCCCTCAGGTATGTCAGGACTCATTTAACATTTTAATGGAAGATGGGAAGTGTCCTGGGCTGGGACCACCATGTCTCAGAGTCTCCTCTCTAACGCATTTGCCCTTAAGTTACAGAAGGACAGAGACTTGCTGTGTCTTCTTCACCTTTGCATCCCCAACATCAGTACGTTACTTGACAGAATAGACGCTCGGTAAATGTTTGTTGAATGAATAAATGGAGTTTATACATAATAAATGTTTAATACCTAATAGTCAAATGTTTTGGAGTTGGTTGACTAATGAGTATATCTGCTGGCTGGAGCAAAGGATTTATTTTTAAGAATAATGAGAAATAAGGATGGCAAAGTCATCTGAGGTGAGGTTGTAGAGGGACTGGAATACCATTCCATAAGAGTGGGAAGCAATTCCAAATTTCTGAGTACGGGGTAGGCAAAATGGAAGTGGTGTTTTAGGAAGTTAATTGGCAGCCTTGGATAGGCTTGATGGGTGTTGGTTATCCAAAAAGCAGGAGACCCAGGTAGAAAATACTATAGATGTAAGACCCTAAACAATAATGGTAGCAATAGAAAGAGGATGAGAGAGATAATAGGAAGGAAGGATGAAAATCACTGTGAGTGATTGGATGTGAGGTTGGAACCAAAGATGGACTCCATTGAGGACAGCTTGTAGAATTCTGTTAACAGTTGGCAGAAATGGGATAAATGAGAGTGATATGGTTTTGTTGGTGGGAACAGGATGCATTTGATTTTAGCTTGAATTGAATAAGAATAGAAGAATCTTCTGGAAGGACAAGGGATCTTGTCCTCTTGAACTAAGGATCTACCTGGGTAGTTGAGAAGGGGAGGGAAAGGAAGAGAAGGAAAGGGAAAGGAAAGGTTCAGGAGAAAGAGGACACAGTCATGACTGTTAACTTCTCATTGGAAGGGATGTGTGGTGTGGGGCAAGTATCATTTGAGAATTAGAAAACCTAGGTTGGACTCCCAGCTGTCCCCAAGATCTAGGACCTATTCAATAAAATGAGGGGCGTGAACTCGATCAGTGTTTCCTAACTTTTTTGAGTGTGAAGACTCTTTTAACAACAAAAGTTTGAGGACCCCTGCCATAGCCCTGTAATAGTGGTTGTAAGTAGTGGCTGTGAATTCAGCAGTATGTCTAGAGGAATTTGTATTTTATTCATGGAAACTGTACATATGACAAAGAATACATTTTATGAGTAGGCAGTTCTTCAGTTTTGGGAGTGTGTTTGGTGTACATTTGAGATTGTGGGACTCTTGCCCACAGTCCACAGGTGTCTTGGGGACCTTGACTGAGAACCAATGAACTGGGTCTCTCTTAGATCTCTTCTACTTTGTAGCTCTGGTTCAGGATAAAATATTAGGACATATTCATATATTACTATCAGCTAATGGAAGACTCTTCATAGAGGAAATTAACTATTCTTCCATCTGCATTTCAAATAGAATTTCTAGACTATGCCAGACATTTCCTAAATGAATGAGGATAAAGTAAAATGTATTTGTTCATTTCTCCGTAATCCTTTCTGACACCTTTGTATAAATTGGAACTTGTTTGCCATGACTCTGCTATTCAGAAGTGATGTAGATGTCATTCTGGGGTTGCTATCGAGTGCCTGTTAATTCTTCTTTCCTGCATCTGCCATCTGTGTTGACTATCATTTTTCGTAGGGGACTAATGAACGTGAGTGCAGGTGTCTTTGATCAGAGAATCATAGGACTTGGAGACAAAATAGATGGAAAGGTTGCCTTCCCCTCATCTAGAAAAAGAGAGTAATGTTACCTTCACCCGTTGTCATCAATGAGAAATACGAGCCAAGCTAATTGCAACATATAAATAAATAGCTGCAAATTAAATGACATTAATAAAAGTAGGACTAATGAAAATTTTTTTCATAACTTGATTTTTTTCATTATTAATACCCCTGGAGGTAATCATTACCACTGTGGTAACAGCAGCAAAAACCACAGAGCGACTGTCATTGATGGAACACTTTTATGTGCCTGGGGCTCTCCTGATATCATTTCGTTGAATCTGCAAAACAACCACAAAAGGCAAGCGATTGGCCCAAAGTTAGACAGTTAACAACTAGTGGAGATGGAATTTGAACTCAGGTCCGGCTGACTGCCATGCCCATGTGTTTCCCACAGTGCTCCGCTGCTTCTCCGATCTAGAACTCTCTGAGTCATGGCTGCTTTTGCTAGACTCTTGCCTATTCTCTGCCAGCTGAGTTGCTTGCATTGAGGGCTTGGAGAAAGGAACCTGGGTGAGTGGTATTACTCTCCTGATCGCTTGTTCTCGGTCCAGGCTGCACATTAGAATCACCTGGGATTCTATTAGAGTCTACGAGAACCTAAGCTCCATTAGAATTTAAGCACCACAGAGAGGAGGATTATCTATCTTATTCATTGCTGTTGTATTGAAAAATACTGATGCCTGGGCCCTACCCTACATCCATTAAATTGGAATCTCTAGGCATGGGGCCCAAGCATAAGTATTTTTTATATATGATATTAATGTGCAGCCAAGGTTGAAAGCACTGCTCTAAAAGATTTCTTCATAGATCATGTCAGAAAGAGAAAGGGTAAAGCTTTACCCAGGAATGGTTTGAAAATAGATGTAGCCAGGATGGCCCCAAAGTATTGGGTTTGGGAGTCAGACCCCATGGATTCAAGTCCTAGTTCTTCTAGTTCCCAGCTGTGTGATCTTGTATAAGTTACTTAACCTCTCTGAGTCCTTTTCCTCATTGGCAAATATTTTCTATTTCATAGGATTGCTGTGAGATTAAAAATCCTTGAAACTTCTTCCCGCTGTGCCCAACACAGTAAATGATGTAATTATTACCGAGGAAATTAAAGAAAAAGAAAACGTAGCATTTTTCGCAGGTTTACAGCATTTGTTTGAAAGCCTTTATTTAGCGTTGTATGGGAACTCAGATGGAATTGAATTAAATGATAGGGGAAGTTCCTCTCCTTCTCTCCTTTTAAGACAATATTAGTGACATTTTGAAGTAATCAAACCTTCTAGTAAATCTTTCACTTTTATTTTAACCTTTACCATTTGTGCAAATTATAAAGTTGATGTGTTATTTCTCTCTTGCTTCCTAAATAAAGCAGAAAGCTGGAGCCATAGTTATAAAGTGAGTGCTGAAAGCTGGCAACCTGTCAGGGGCTGTTTTAGATTTAGCCTGCCCGTCATTTGTTCAAAGGGTTTTGACACCGAAGACTAAAAGTTACTGTTGGAGATGCTACTGCTGGCAGTTTAATTGGTATTTTTCAGGATATAGACACACAATTTCTCTATAGGCAGAATGAAACTGGAAGTAAGGCTATTATCCAGTGAGTTCAGGCAGTAAAAAGGAAAGAAAAATCAGGCAAAAGAAATTCTTTAAGCAAGCTATTTTGCCATTTTTAAATAGATAATGTTTTAACTTTATAGAAGTAGGTACACTTAAGAGTATTTCTGTGACATAATTATGGGCTAATAAAGCAAAATGAATACATATAAAATATCCTACAAGAGCCAGGGTTTTTAAATTGTACTTCCTTTCTTAATACAAAAGTAGCAAAATAAAAACAGTAATTGCCGTTTATTGTGAATGAAGTAAATGGTAAACATATTTTCCACGTAGGGGGCAGAAAAGAAGAAAGAGAGAAAGAATCCCAGTTAAGGGGACTAGTTAGATGGTTTATCAAGTTATGGCTAAAAAGGTTTTCCCTGTTACTGGTGCAGATACTGATTTGGTTTGTCCCCGGCCGCTGAGAGGTGTGCGCCTACCTATTTCGTTGTTGCACTTGAATAAGAGCTAATAAAGTGTTTGACTTCTGTAATTAAACATAAGAACCTAATTAAAGGGGATTTCAGCATTTCTGAAAACGTACTTTAAATTAATCTGTTTAAGAGGAATTATCTATTTTTTATTAGCAAAACGAAAAGACTGTCTCTGCCTTTATCGCCAATGGTTTGATTTCTATAGTCTTGGTCGTGAATCTTACGGTAGTGTTAAACTTTCAAAAATTTATTTGAGAGATTTAAAAAAACTCTTTATCTCTGTTATTGGAAAATTACAGGGTTGTTTTTATTTGTTATTGTTTTCTCTTTTTTCATCTTTGTTTTGCTTTTTTGGGGCCTTATTTAAAAAATTGGAGCATTTTAGTGTTTTGAATATTGGAAAAAAAACCCCACTAGTCACAGACACAGATTAGAATTATTTCTAATTATTTCATGTTTTGGGGGAGTACATTGCCAAGGATTTTTAGTGAATAAAAACATTGTAGGCAAATTTCTCAATATTGATTTGATTTAACTGCATCTCTTTCATACATGACAGTTATATAAATTATCATCGTTGGAGCCCTGTATACTTACAAAATTATTTAGGGTGACACTCATGAATGAATCTCTAGTGCCAATCTAATGTGTTAGATTAAATTTCTGTTCAGTTTTTTTAAAAAAAATACACAAAATTGTATGTTAGCAAGGGAAAATGGTTCCTGTTTTTAATTAACTAATACAATTATTATACTTTGTGATTGTGCATTTAACACCTTAGGTAATATTATAGAAATAAAAGTAATGGTAATGATCTGAATCAGTTTCTCAGAAAAATAATGTTTTCTATTAATATTTAAGAGATATAGTAAGGATGAAAAGACTAAAATGTTATTTCTAAAGTGGAAATTTGAATACGTTGCTAACGATGCCTGTTTTCGGCTTGGGCTACAGTCAGTATAACTGTATTTTCAGTGCTGCAGTGTAGGGATAGGAAGGAGAGGCCCGTGTCAGAGGATCTAACACAGTGGTACTCAGACAAATGAAGAGTTGATGTATATTAGGATGATTTTGTGTGGTGGCATTCTCGCTTGAAATAAAGCATTGAGGTAAAAGTGAGGTTTGGAATCGAAGCATCGAGGTGGCTGCTGTGATCGCCATTTATTTTCGTGTGCATAGAGATACGGCCAGAGGAAGCGACGTGAGTGATCCAGGGTCCACTCTCTCCCACTGCCCTTGTCCGGACTTTCAAAACTTGAAGGAGCTACCCTTGCAGTAGCTACTGTGAGGCTGTTGTAAAACTAGAGTTGATTTGTGAACCATCAAGTGTTTGAAAAAATCCCCGAGCTATTCTAAGTAACCCATCTTTCCCAAAGTTCACGGCCAGATATTTGCCCTCTAGTTGGATAACCTTTATGGGAGATTTGAAAATAGAGAAGATTATGAAACAAACGCAGGAGATGGCATTTCACAGAGAAGAGATGTCTCATTTAACTTTAGACATCTGTCCTTTCTAAAGAAATTTTCTGCCTCTTAAATTAAGAAAAAACAGTGTTCGTGTTTGAAAGACAGTACCAAATTTATTTTTGATGTAAAATTATTCCATGCCAACACTTGTTGGAATTTTTATTGACTTGTGGATTTGACCTTTAATGCCTAGTCATGGATGCTTTCTTTTTTTATAGACAAGCTGACAGGATATAAGGGAAAAATAAAGTTTCTGTGCTGACATTGAAAATACAGAATCCAAGACTGTCTTTTGTAGAGTAAGAATCAAAGACTGTGTTTTGTAGAGTAAAAACAAAAACATAACTCTTATTTTAAAGTATGATATTTGAAATAAGTAAAATGTATTTATCAATTTATAAGCTTTAGAATAAATATTGTCTTATTTATCATCATTTATTATTTTACTGAAAATACAGCCATTTTGAATTCTTAACTAAGACCATTGGAGGAAAAATATCTGCTCAATTAATAATTTTTTCTGCATACTTTTCATCAACCTGTTGGAAAATTGGTTGTCTTTTTTGAGATTATAAATATGCAAAACCAGGAAATGCAAGCAAAATGAAGAATTCAAAATTACAAGATCTTTAATTTATATTTATAGCAACCGATTTTATCTCCAAGTATTATTTGTTATATGAGAACAAAAGGAATCACCATTTTTTTTTTCTTTCTAACTAAAAATAACCGTTTTTACCTTCCCCTGAGTATGTTGTCTGAGATTGACTCTAACTCACTAGGGGCATACCTTGAACTTTTCACACTCTTTTTCAAGCTCTAATGCTAAGGAAAAAAACAAAACAAAACAAAACACCATACTCCTTGGCACAAAACTAGACCCTGGCTAGAGGATCAGAGAACGTTACACACATATGCCCGTACCCTCTGGGGTTAAGGCTCAGCTGTCACATCAGGATCAGCTCATATGATTACTGTGTTTATAAGAGACTTGCCTTGTTCTGCAGATTCAGACTTTATGGCTATACACCTCATGCCATCCTATCTCATCTGTTTTTGCCAAAACGTATAGGTACAATTTTCGAGTCTTTTTTTTTTTTTTTTTTTTTTTATCGTAGGCATCTACAGCTCGTCCTTTGGGTCAGTCATATGTGCGTTACTCAAGTGCATCTCTTTTGCTTGGCTATTTTAAAATCAGCTGCAATCTGGAAGGATACGATTGGCAGAACAGGGCTGTGATCCTGTATCAAACAAACAAAAATGGGAACACTGCTTTGGCTACTTAGTGCTTTCTGACTTTTGAAAGAAAGGAAACTTTGCTGCATACAATGCTAAGAAGATTGCAGGAAACAAAAAAGTAAAACCAGGCTCTTCGTCGGGGAGGGGAGTAAGGTCCGTACTTGTATAGCTTCCGTCATGTCTGACTTAGTTATACAAACTGCGGCTGAAATGCTCATTTATAATGATCCCGTGCATTCCACCAAGGGATAAACTAGTAAGATCTTTTTCTTCCCTTAACCAGTGGTTCTGTATTAATTCAGAAGCTATAAAGCAGAGTTCAAATTGATATTTTCTGATTGGACAGAAAGGACACCTTATATATGGAACACAGACATTTCAACAGGTACTGTTATCCATCAGCCTGTTAACTTTTTATTTAGGTATAAAGGATCTTAACATTTCTGTGTGTTAACTTTTAGTGGGTGACATACGTATTGGTAACAAAATGTAAACACTTAAGTAAATAAAGGGCTCAGGTTGAAATGTCTGTGGCTCTCACCCCATAAGTAAATTTACAAATCCGATTTTGAAGAGTGTTAGCTTTCACCCTTCAGAATGATCACGTTTTAGCCTAGGGTGTAATTCTCATCATTCTGTGCACATTTCATCAGTTAGGTGTGCATGGACGTAGGAATGAGGCAGTATTTTAAAATGCATTGTTATTTTTAAACGCATGCTCAACATCTGGACAAACCCTTTTTAGTATGAAGTTTGAACAAACGTAACTCCAGGTGAATTTCTACCCTGTGTAGTCGGGTGGTTTAAAATGTGCTGCGAAGACCTACATGGGAAATAAGACTGCGATGTCCCACTTTGTTGTCCCTGAACTTCGGAGTTCTTTCCAATCAGACCTCTCGCATCGTGCGCAAATGAACCAGAGATTGCCAAAGTGAAACCAGCCCTGTGGCCGCTGTCAGATTTAACATTCGCTCCTGTGATGATGTGCTTGTTTGGCTTGTTCTCTCCTCTTCAGATGTTCTTTATTTCCCCCTCCAGGATGGCTGACACCAGCCCCTCTCACCGTCACTGTGGGAGTTCATACAGAGGACAGGTGGCCCGAGCACCAGCCTCCGGCCAGCCACTCTCCCTCGTCCTCCACCCGCAAATGCCACCTTCCCTGTGCGTTCCTGCTTCCCAGAGGTCCTTTGCAAGGGGCTGTGGGACTCTAGCCTCGGTGGTCCAGACTCTCCTAGTCTTGGCTGCAGGGGCTTAACCCACTTTTTCTCTAGCTTGCCTGCCTGCCTGCCCAATGGGCAAAGCTGGTAAGAATAACTTTGTGGGCGTAGTTACTACTCGTGTGTTTGCTGTTATGGAAATCATTTTTATAGATAAGGAAATCATAGAGCCAGGCAGAACTTTTGGGGTCATTTAATTCCATACCCTGATTTTACAGACTAAAAAAAGAGAAAGACCTCCCTTTGTAAGCTAGATAAACGTAGACTCCCCTTCCCATTAAAAACAAAACAAAAACCCAAAACAGAAAACCTCCAGGTGCTGGCGAAAGGCTATCAAAATAATTCTTTATATTCAGAAATCAATTTATTTAGTGAGTTTAAATAATTTAAACAATTATCTTCACTATGTGGGAAAAATACCTTTTATTAGATACACCATATTTTGGTGTAATATGTGTGATTGCCTAAATTGGATATCTGCATATTCTAACAATATTACGAGACTTAAAAATCTAAAATCCAAAATTTCTAAATCCTAAGGAGAAAAGTGTTGTACCTATTTACAAATTATGAAACTTGTACTATGACTTTTTAGAAGGGTCAGATGTAAAAAGTTTTACGGCTTTCTTTATCGTTATCATTTTAAATGGCCTTTTAATAGCTGAATTGTCTATACTCTCATTCGTCAAATAAGCAGGCAGACATTTTTGCCTATTTAAAAAAGTACAATAATAAGCACGTCTCCTTGCTTACTTCATCAGCTATAAAAAATATTCATGGCTCCTCCAGTTGGAAGGTGATTCACCTGAAGCTTTGTTCCCAAATTAGTAATGTTAGTAACGTGGCAGCATCTCATTTAGCAAGTGGTGCTTTCCACCAATTAAACTGCAGAAAAGTCTCTTGCTCTTATTCAGATACAAGCTTAGGCTTTCACCTGTCAAAGGAAAATGAAACCATAACTAACAGCTGTTTATTTCGCTGGCAGTTTCATGCCGACGACGACAAAGTGATTTTCCCCCAGGTGAATTACTCCCTCACGTCGGCGTGGCAATGACTAATAAAGTATTTATGAAAACTGCTTAAGTGTGTGGTCCCTATTCCCACAGTGTGTCACTGCTGCCGCCAAGTGACAGGTCTGAAAAAGCAGCAGATCTTAAACAATTTAGAGCCTCATTCTTTTCTAAACCAAGGCCCCTGCTACCTCCTAGACAAAAGATGTCTTCTTGTGTGATGAGAACGAAGACGCTGTCCTAAAATACGCTTGACCCAAGTGGCTGTCCCTCTGGGTTCATGGCTTCTGAGGAAAGAATGGCATGGGTGACTCAGAAAATAATTTCTTTCCCCGAACTATCTAGTTTTGGGGTTGAGAGAGTTTTCAGTTTAGTTTGGTTCATTTTTGACAGCCTCACGCAAAATCATCGTACGCGACAGGAAGGGAAATTCTCCATCTTAAAAATCCTTTGGTCACACCCAAAACTTGTAAGTCAGGAACCCGCAAGTACTTAGGGACATATGCAAAGACCGTTCTCTCGAGCAACCTCATTCTTGAACTGGGCTAAGAGCTTTTCAATTGCTGTGACATTTTCAGCCAAGGAAGTAGTAGTGGTGGCAGAGCAATGTTTTACAGGCAATTACTTTATATGATCAATGGAGCAATTCCCCTTCCATAAAGGAACCAAAGCGATCAAGTTAAATCATTAAAGAGAGAAAGAGAGAGCCGGAGAAAGGATTCATCTCATTAGCAGGTGCCGGGGCTACAGGCTCCGAGGCGGCACACAATGTCACTGGCCCTTTAAGACAATGGTGGTGCTCCCTCCAGCACCGCCACCCCCTCCCCTGTAGCTGTTGACAGGTCTAAACCTCCCTAGCAGCCCATTGTGGCCGCAGTAGGAGGCACCTGCAGAAAATGTGCCAAAACCAGGCAGGGAGCAAGAGCTTTTCAATAAGCTCCGCAGCTGGAGAGGAGAGCAACACTAAACAAGCAGGCGCGGACCAGGCATGTGATGGGAAAAGGGGTCAAAGCCAGACACCTCCTATCGGCTTTCTGAGCACTGTTCGCTTCAATTTGCTGACATCTTCTAGCTGGCTTTTCTCTATTTGCTTAATATGCTGAGGTATTTAGCTTAAAAGCACTAAATGCTCCATCACGATGAGCCGCTCTCTCTCTCTCTTTCCCATTTACTGTGATTAAGGACGTTTTCCAGTATTTCCTGCCGCTTTCTGCCCCAAACTAAGATTGTCTCCTTTCCCTTCTTCTCTCTCACGACGACGAACTGCAGGCCTCCTCCTCCTCCTCCACATGCTGCCTGCTTGGTTTTACTCATCTTTAATTCAGGGACAAGTAAAACTCTCCAAATTCAGTACGTGTGCTGCCTTCCTAAAGCACCCGTCCCAGCTGTCGTAAGCACGAGTCTGGGAGCCGCATTGCTCTTCAATTCAGTCAACATTTACTGCGCATCCACCGGGCCCCCAGAAATCTGGAGTCGGACAAGGCCTGCTTCCCCCTCACACCGCTCAGGATCCAGCAGAGAGGCTAAACAGCTCCTATAATTGTGGGCTTTAGGAATTTGGTTTGCACCCGTACCCTTTTCTTTGTAACACAGCCCTTTTGAGAAGAAGCAAGGAGTGGAGGTAGAGGAGGACAGGGAGGGACCTGGAATGTGCTGGTGGCGTTGTGTCTTTGTTGAGCATGCCTTGGGGAAGCAGAAGGACAGACTCTCAATTTAACCTCCCCGAGATGAATGACAGATGTGAACCTGGCATAGCTCCCCAATTTTGGCAGCTCTTACTGGCCCTCAAGTCCTTACCTTTACACAACACTTCCCACTTCTCTGATATTTCCATCTGTCTTTTTTTCTCTCACTTAAAGTAGTAAGGCATTATCTCTGTCTTACAGAGACTCAGGGCAAACCACCCTGCCCAGGGCCACCTGGCGAGCAGGTGGTAAGAGCAAAGGCCCACCAGGACCCCAGCCCTTCTGCAGCCCACCTAAACCTTCCTGCCTTCTACCCCGGGCTGCCACTTCACCTGCCAAGCGGCACAGGCGGACAGTTTGAGAGCAGCGTGGAAACAGATAGATAGACCAAGTGACATTTTCACAGCGAACCTCTTTCCCTCCCCCACCTCCCTTACAGATGGAGAGTGTCGGCGTATACGGCTTATGTGGGTGTACAGCAAAGAGCAAAATGAAGTGTGATTCAAGGTGGGAAGTAACCGCTTCAGGTAGGAAATGAGCTAATCTGTGTAAGTATCAAACCCGCGTCTGAAATGGTCACCCCTGGAACTCCATTCCTTTAGGGAGGGACTAGGTACCTCTAACACCGGTACATGTAGACTTAAGCACACGTGAGATATTGGCTGAACCACTGCAAAACATCGGCTTGTGCAGAATGCCAACAAGTGGTTGGAGATGGTAGCAAAAGGGTATTTCAGAGGTCCTGGAGTTAGGGAACAGAATTATTGCCCACCCAGCGAAAGCCCAGAATGGCCGCTGTCCACGTTCACAGCCACGTCTCGTGGAGGGGACTTGGCATTGGTCTAGCCCTCTCTGCTCTGCTGGTCCTGGGGGCTTGCCTGTGTTCGGACCCACAGTGGGACGGGAAGAGGTGGTCCCTCTGCTCCTCTGGGCTTGTTTATGCTTTACCATGTCTCTCCTCCCAGAGGACTGGTTCTCTTCTTCCTTCTTCCCCCAGCGCCTCCCCCCAGTTCTGGGGGAAACAAGCGGACTATTCATGTAAAAAGAGAAAGAGTGAGCGGGGAGAGGGGGAGATGCCACCGGCAAACTCTATTGAAAGCCACTGGCTGTTCATTTACATTCACACTTTTAAAAAATGTTAACTAATAATGTTAAATGGTTTGCCAAAGGTCCTGGCAGGTCAGTTGTAGAAGTGTCATTTCTGCCTAATTAGGGCTCTTGTGGCTGCCCGGGGCCTCCCAGTGCAACTGGTGACAAGCCGAGAGCTGACAGCTTCAATTGGTGCCAATAGGAAGGTTGGACTGGTCATGTTTTCCAACTCAGCCAGGTGTTTGCTGAATGGGGGGAGGGGGCCTGGTGAGATCTGAGCGCTTCTATGATCCTTTTTCTTTCACTGCTGCCTAGCAAGTCCTTCCCCTTTGCCTGTCTTGTCTTGTGTCAAGGTCAAGAATGGGCTTTGCTAAATCAGCAATTCGGGTTATCTCTGGGAGGTCATTAGCAGTCCCCAGCCCAGATATTTCAAGTGGTCTCAGACTGCAGATGCTAGATTTTTTTTTTCTTCCTAAAAATCAGAGAGTAGGAAAAGAAAAGGAAAGTTTTAGGAGGAAAACAATAGTAGGAAGAAAACAAAGCAAAACAAAAAAAGACCCAGAAAACTCTGCGTAGCCACCAAAATGTTAAACTTCTAAAGACATTCATAAATAATAAGAAAATCGCTTGAAGAGAAAACAGCTAAAGCATCCAGATCAATGCTTTAAATATTCTAAAGAAGAAAAGACATAAATGAAAAAGAAATCCTATAATGTTCAATTGGGAACAGACTACCTATCATATAGTAGGTGCTCAATAAATAATTTATTGTTTAATTTGATTTTTTCAGGAAAAAAAATTACGGTCTGAGGAACAAAGTGATTGACAGAGACCCTGATACTTTTCATGCTTATTATATTTCTACGGAGTTCTTTGAATTTCTCAGTTAACATAAAATGCATGCTACGTTAGAGTACCACATGATGGGTTGCTAAGATTAGGTTATTTTTTTGTTCTGACTTTTTCTGCTTTTTTGTTTCTTTGTTTTGTTTTTAACAACTTAAGCAAAATGCCACCTGTGCTCAGCAACCGCGATGCAAAGTGGCAGTCCTGTGGCAATGATGAGTGCATCTTTGTCCTATCTGTGCCTGAACTGAGCACACACAAACACACACATGTGTACTGACCACTTTAGTGGGAACGAGAGGATTGGCACGTGGGCGTTTGGGGGCAATGCCGTGTTAAAAGGAAAAAGTGAATGGAAAAAAAAAAGCAACGTTTGTTTTATGAAAATCTAAGATCAGGCCCGAAGATTACAGTTCTGGGAAGGAGGAGGGAGATTAAAGCAACCGGTGTCTGAAACTGAGTTTTTAGCTTTATTTTCCTCACTCAGATGACCCCTCCCCTCCTGCTGTCTCTGTTTTCTCTGATATGGGACAATGGAAATTGGGCCAGAAAAGCTGACTATTCCTATCTGTTGGTTTTATCAAAGGGGTGTTGAGAAGATGGGAGTAAGGCAGCAGGTATACACCTGGGACGATGCCTGGCACATATCAGGTGCCCGGTAGCGGTCACTTCTCCTCCTGGTGTCCCAGCCCTTCATGTTCAGAGAACACGTGTGACTTTGTGGTATCTGGGTATTTTCTCAAGACTCAGGATGTTTATGAACAAAGAGAATTCACAGAATCGGCTGATAGGCTGTCCTCACGAAGGATACGTGAACGGATGACTCCAGACACATTCAAACAGTTGAGTCTCCTGCCTCACACTTTTCCCTCCAGGGACCTCCTCCGTCATTAACGTCTCTTAACCGGTGCACTTTGCCTTTTCATCCCTCTCTTTCATGCCACGGCACAGGTCCCTTTTCCTCTCCTTCAGCGACCGCTGCTCTCCTGTCACGTGCTATCACTTCCAGGAGTGGCGCTAACCCTGCCTCGTCTCTGCCTCCCACGCCCACCTCCCAGTCCTGCCCCGCAAAACTGTGTGTGCCACGAGCGTGAATAATTGCTGTCTGGCTCTTACGCGGGCTAAGAAATGGCCACCTGCAACTCTCCTTGTGGTTAGGAAGAGGAGTCCTTAAAAATCATTCTGGAAGGTGTTAGTGGTAAAGAAAAACCTTCTGCAGTAACCGAACAAGCCTGGAAAAATAAGCCGGTTAGTTATTAAAACTCAAGCAAGCAAACAGGCCTTTGAGGGCTTGTGAACAGAGGAAAGAATGTGTGAATTACAGTGAGTCCTCCGTTTTGTGGCATTGATATACCACAGTGCTGTGTGTGACAAGTGATCATCACAGTGGTGACCCTGGCGAGGTGAAATATGTCCAGCTGGACATTACCTGAGCCTTCCTGAAAGGCAAATCTGACTTTGTTTTTCCATCATTTAAGGCTTTTCGGCTGTCCTTTCAGATCTGGTTCTGGCTTCTCTTTGACCTTGAACCCTTCCTCTGCTTGTGCTGATCGGCGTGCACGTCTCTGGACGGGCCAGGATGTTTCATGCCTCAGGGCCTTTGAACAAACTCCTTTTTGTCCTTGGAATGCCTTTTCTCCCTGTCGTTCTCCTGACGAACACCTATTCATTATGCCATCTCCTCCCCAAAGCTGCCCTCGACACCTTTCACGGTAGATTGACCTTTCCCGTTTTCGTGTCCCCTTACAGAATCTAACATTCTTCTCAGTACCGATAATAACTGTAATGATGGAAGTTATCGAGTGCCTTCTGAGTGTCAGTAAGTGTGAGTGCTTTCACTTGTTAGCATTTGATCCTTGCCACCCTGTGAAGAAGGCACCGTTGTAGATGCCCCTTTTACTGATAAGGACTGCAAGGCGAAAGCTGCATGTTTGAGGTGACACAGCTTGAAAGTGGTGGAGCGGGACCTGAGCTCAGCCAGCATGGCTCGTGTATATGCATTAACCACCCTCAACCTGGAACCATTTCAAACTAGGCTGCCTTTCAGACATACATATAATAAAATAATAAGAATGACATATCTGAGAAACGGGACTGAAACGGACATAGGACAAAGTCAAGGGCAAGGTGAGCTCACAGATGCATACCATGAGGTCTTGTGAGTATTAAAAGTTGAGCCGCGCAAATGTGTCTCTCAGCTTCCTAGTAGCAGAAGAAACGTTCACGGTCAGCTACAAGTAGGCGGGAGGAGAAGGGTGGGTGTGGGACGCGGGTCCCAGCTTGGCCTGCGCTGTCTCCCCTGGGGGATTTAGAGATACCTTGGGAAATGAGTTGGCCTCTTCAGGAATCTGTTTGCATAAGGGACCAAGTTGCCTCCCAGCAAATCCCAAGATAGTCCAGAGCGAAGCTTTCTTTGGAGGAGAAGGTAATTTCGAGTCCTTCATGATGTCCCCATCATTGTCAACTCAGTCTGCTCCTCATCTGCCTACAGACTGACTGACCGGGGCCTGGGCCAACGATGACAAAGTTCCTAGCCCCCACGCTCGCCTCCCCACGCTCAGCGTGGCAGGAGCCGGCCAACTCCCCAAGCTGCTGGCTTGGGTGATAGCTTCAGCGATGTGACAGCAACAGCAGCAGCGGAGGCGGTGAGCCCGGCGCTGGCAGTGTTGGTGGCACTGGCATGATGGCAGTGGCACCAGCACTGGCGGTGGCGGTGGCACCAGCACTGGCGGCGCCTGTACCAGCGGGAGGTGTCACCGCGCCTTCGGAGTGGACACGGTGGCGTCGCGGCGGCTGCAGGAACCAGTTGGCTCTAGTGGGTGCAGGAGACAGGTGGCCAGGAGTGGCCCAGAGTGGGCTCTGCTTGCAGCGGTGAAGGCCCCGTGGCTGGCCCTGTGGGTGAGCAAAGCCTGGACCGTGGGAGGCAGTGGACACACTCATCCAAGGAGACATTTGGGTCTCCCCTTGAGGAAGACTTCAACAATAGCTGATGGGAGTCGGAGCCAAAGGAGTGCTTTGTATGCTTTGACCTGTGACGAGATGAGTGACATGAGCTTTAGAGCATTTGTACGATGAGCACCAACCAGCTGGTTAAGAGACGCTCACTCAGTTTTCCCCAGTGCGAGCAGCTGAACACACATTCATTCACTCACTCATTCAGCAGACGTCAGTGGAACCTTTGCTGGAGCCCGAGTCAGATTCCTGGGCTCTGGCTCTGCTGTTTGCCAGTCTGATACTGAGAGAGTTACTCGTGATTTCTCTAAACCCCACTTTCCCATTTGTAATATGAAATGGGAATGATATTAAGTATCCACGTTATTAGATTTTAGGAGAATCAAATGTATGTGAAGCATTTAGCACCGTGCCTGGCACAAATGAAGCGCCAGTAAATGTGAGTGATGATGAAATGTTAAAAGATGGCCAAGATTCCTGTAATCCCACACAATGGAAGGCTCCCTCGCCAGTGTCCAGAAGGGTGCTGGCTGTGGCTGTCTCCTGGTAGAGAGATGATGGATGATCTGGTTTACTTACTTGTCTATACTGCCCGTTAGGATTTTTTCCCAGAGTTCTGAATTATTTATGAGATTTTGAAACAGAAGGGAAAGAAATCCCATCCGGCCATCTCCGTGGTGCCATTACGCCCCTGAGCCCCACGTGCTGGGACAGTTTCGATGGTGGGAGGAGCCAGGACACTCGGCAGCCTGTCGCATCCAGTGGCCGTTCTGATTCCCAGGAAGTTCTTGTCTTAGACTGTCAGCTCATAGTTTTGAGCAGTTGTGGTTCGCTCATCTGTTCATTCAGCCAGTATGTATTAAGTGCCTTCTGTATGCCAGGCTCCATGGTAAGTTCTGGAGAGACAAGGGATCTAGTAAATTAGTGAGGTCCTCAGACCGTAACCCAGTCATTAAGCAAATACATCATTACGAACAGGAGTGCTCTGAAGTCTGTGCGAGTGCAGAGCAAAGAGAGGGGGTGAGGGAGCAGGGGAGACCCTCACTGGGAGGTGACAGGTAAGCTGAGTCCCAGGAGGCCTCACTGTCAGGGTGACATGTGAGCAGTGACCTGAGGCAGGTGACTGAGATGTGGATATCTGAGCTCCCTGGGCACAGGCACAGTTGGTACAAAGGTCCTGAGGCAAGAGCTGCTTATGGTCAGAGTCCAGCCAGGGGGCCGCACACCTGGCAGGTGAGGCCAGCTCGGTCAGGCCTTGTGGGCCATGGTAGGGACTCCAGCTCCTCTGACACGGGAAGCCAGTGTCGTGAGCGAGGAGCAGCCTGATCTGACTTTTGCTGGTAAAGGCTCCCAGTGGCCACGTTGAGAATAGACTGGTGGGGGTTGGGGGCGGCCGAGGAGAGGCAGGGAGGCCTGTTAGGGAGCTGCTGCAAGGTGTCGCTGGGTGATGGTGCCGATCTGAGTCAGGGTGACGGGTATTGGTGGCGGAGGCCCCAGGACTGCGGGCAACTGGATGTGGGGTGTAAACAAGAGAAGTGTAAGAATGACAGCAGCAGTTTTTGGTCTGATCACACGGAAGGATGGAGGAGGAGCAGGCTTGCGGGGAGGAGAGTCGTTTATTACTTACCTGTTAGACACACAAGTCGAGGCAGTGAGCTCAGACTGGAGACGTCGTGCTGGGTGTCATCGCCACCCTGCTGGAGTTCAAAGCCCAGACACCGCAAGTGGCCCCTCATGGCGAGAGCGCTGCTGGGGAGGAGACGTCTGCCGGCGAGGGCCTGGGCTTCCCCGCATGTGGAGCTCACGGAGGTGAGGACCAATCTCTGAAAAAGCCTGGATGCTGCGCCACGGAAGGAAGAGGAAAAGCAGCCGTCCTCACAGTCAGAGGGAGTGGCATTTCTGGGAAGAGGGTGGCTGCTGTGTCTGCTGGTGCTGACAGGGCGTGTCTGCTGATGGACATGTATTTGTGGGTTTTGTGGCCACACCAGTGGTGGAAACAACAGGCAGGTGCCACTCTGCGTCCTCTCACTGGCTGGGCGCAACTGTGCCCCTCTCCAGGCGAGCACAGTGACTGTCCCCGGCACACGTCCCCAGCTCCACTGCTGCCAGAGCCAGCCAGCTAAGATTGAACAGTTCCTGAGAGGGGGAGTGAAGACTGAGAAAAAAAAAGAGAGAGAGAGAGAAAGAGACAGAAGACAGAGTCGGGAGGGCTAACAGTAAATACTGTCGCCCCTGGGTTTATTAAGCACAGCATATTTATACCTTAGGATGTGCATGAGAAGTAACACCCACAATTGCTGACCTTTACATAAGTTCTCTCAAAACATCCTTGTTTCTGTTTTCCATCTCTTATTCCTTGGGGCAAGGAACGTTCAACTCTTTCCATTAAGCCAAACTTCCTCCTTCAGTACAGAGCCTGCCTGCTCTGCAAACTTCTAGTTTGCAGGCAACTTTAACCCTGTCTGTAGGGCCTCCAGCAAGCATGGCTCCCAACACACTGCTGCACTCCCACCTCTGTCCTGGTCCCTAAAACAGTAAAATGCGTCTCTTCTTTGATAGTCCCATGTCAACAAATGTCTTGCTGACCATGCTGTCTCTCAAAGTACAGAAAGTGTATTGTTTTTCTTCAGTTTTCTATATTTTGCTGATCAAGACATACTTGTCTAATTCTAATGCAGTTGATTCAATATAAGCTATTTCTACTGATTAAAAACATAAATTATTTCTAAACACATAGCGATCTCGCAAGGTGCGTATACATTTCCAGTGCACCTGTGATTTAACATGACGATTTGCCCATGTTGTCACTGATGTCTGGATCATTCCTGAGCATCCTAGGTGACATGGAGGGGGGGGGGCGCGTCACTTCTGACCTGTTTGTTGTGGCTGGAGATGGGTGGGTCCAGGAAATCTAAGGAGTGGAGCCATACAGGTAGGAGAGGTGTGGGGGTTCAGCAGATTGTCAGTTTGGGCAGAAAGGATGACAAAAGCAGAATCTTACAGCTGGGAAAGGCAAGTGAGTTTGGAAACGGTGAATAACTGCTGTGGGGAGAACAGAGCATCATGGGCCTAGGGCTGGGGCTGCCCAAGCTGGAGCTGCCTGTGAAGAACAGGAAAAGTCAGGAGTCCCCGCATCAGGGGGGCCCCTTCTGTAGTGTGTTCCCGAGAGAGTGGAGCCAAAGTGGCCAGTCAGCCGTGAGCTCTGGAGAGGCCCAGAGAGACAAGCGCCAAGAGCCAGCGGTACAGGGCAAGGTGTATCCCAGGAGAAGTTGCCTGCAGGTGTGACAGCTCCAGGAGGCCCACTGGGGCAGGGCGGGCATATATCTCTCCACCATTGGGCGTCCATTATTTCCCTTTGTTTATAATTTCTTTTCTGTCTCATCAAGACACATTTCATTTTCCACACTGATGGAATGGAAACGTGATTTACGGGTCACGTACTGTCACGTTCCTTGTTCTAACATTTCTTATCTCTGACAGGTACATTTTTTTCCTCTGGGACATCAGGCCGTTAACGTCTGTGTGTTGTGGGAACACGCTATGGTACTCGCTTTGGTGGAAGGCTGTGTCCCCCTTCCCTACGTCACTACGGTGAACACTTGATGTCAAGCAGAATAGCAAAAAGAACCAGTGGTGACTCAGGCTTTCCCTAAGGGGTGAGGCTTGCTTTGGGGCTGACCCTGGTCTACCTCCCCGGGCTGAGGCAGAACCCTCAAGTGGCCAAGAGGGACAGTGAGGCTCATAGGTTCTGATTGGGACAGAACTCATATGCCAGGGTAAGGAGTTTAGCCTTTATTCTGTAGCTCAGGGAGAACCATCCAAGCTCTCAAGATGAGGGCTGATGTGATCAGGATTTCTCCTATCTGGAGAAACCCAGGGGCAGTTTGTGGCAAGGGCAAGACAGGAGACTGGAGACCAGACAGAAGGTCAATGCACTAGGTCAGGTGGAGGCCACGTGGGCCTGGCCCAGGGCAGAGACAGTAGAGAGGAAGAGGAAGCTGGAGGTGAAAGCATCCTTGTGGAAGAATCCGTGTGAAATTGGGTATGTGTGAGATCCAGGACTGCTGCTTTTAACTCCCGCATGCAAAGCAGTGAGCTGACCTTACACCATCCTCATTTTCTGCAGATTATCTTGAACGACCCCCATTTTGGAGGCAGGGGTTCTTTCTGGACGGGGTGGTGGGGGCTAGGGAGGAGAAGGCTGAAAAATGCAAACAATAGTCTCGATTCTCTCCTCCTTATTCTGTCTGCAGTGGTGGAGCACAGAGGAATCTTAAACAGAATAGTTACGTGTAGAGATAAAGGTGCTGCACCACCCCCGCCGGGGTTCTTCTGCCAGAGCTGTGGATGCAGTGAATAGAAGACCAGCCTGTCCCTGAACTTGACAGCCTCAGGAGCGGCTTGGCTAGGATTGATGCAGATGGCTGTATTGGGGGTTAACGCTTAGCACACTAAGCCCACACCTTCTTTCCTATTGTCTCAGTAGCTCCATTGTTTTAAGCAAGCCAGTCGACTTTGTAGCCAGGATTCATTCATGATAGACAAAGCCCCCGTTAGAAAAAAAAAAAAAAAATGAGATCGCAGAAGCTTCTAGAGGGCTGGGGAAAACCACAAGCCACCAGCAGTAGAAGTTTCAATTCCAGATCCCTAGGCAAAAACAACAGTTGGGATTTCCCCTTTTATTAGTTAAAAAAAAAAAAAAAATTTAACTATGAAATAAAGAAATCTGGGTAGGGGAAGAAGAAATGGCCTACAGTCATTACGTATTCCTGCCTGACTCTGGAATACAGTTCAGCGTTAGCAATCCAGATGATTCCGGCAAACCGTAGATTTTATTTTCAACATTCAGCAGTACCGTTGACGCACACGAGGGAGGAAAGGCATGGGACGCGGATGTCACGCCTTGAAAGGCTGGCGGTGTATTTCCGTTCTGATTTCTTCGAGTGGCCGGGTTTCCCCCACCTCACTGGCCAGTTTGGGAATCGTTTGAACACAGTCCAAGGGTTGCTGTCCTCGTTAGAAAGGTCAGCTCGGTTGTAGCAGAACAGCTGAGCAGATGGGTAGTCGGAAGCATTTCGTAAGCGTCTGCATCAAAAGGAGACTTTTAAGCCATATACTGAGGATTCAAGGCACCCGGAAACTTGGTATTTCCCATTTGAAAAGATGAAACTCCCCCATTTAAAAAACGTGACTGTGAGTGGCAGGTTTTTCTGGAGCCCACGGCCACGCAGGCCATCTGAATCAGGCTTCAGAGCTGAGTCACGCGAGCAAGATGGCACCTCTTATGCTTGCTCCTTCCGTGAAATGATTTGTGAAGTCAGGCTTGGTGCTATTGAAAACTCTGGGGCCTCTGAGGAAAGGTCGAGAGTGCACGGATACAACGATAATTTAGAGCATCGTGGGGCCTGGCACGTGGCCAGCATTCTTCGCTCTGTGTGCGGGGCCACCTGAGACCAGGCCAGCCGACCCCTGCCTCTGGAGATGCCAGCTGAACAATGGTTTCAAGGGTTTGTACAGTCAGTCGTTCCTCTGTCAGGGGCCGGATGATACAGATGTTTCAGAGAGAATAGATGCTCGGAGCCGGAAGGAGCTTCAGGGATCATCCAGGCAGAGGAAACCAGTGGTGCAAGGGCCACGCAGTCGGATGGCAGTCCAGGGCTGGATATGCCACTCGCTGACTCTGTGACCAGCATGCAAGTTACTTCTGTGAGCCTCTGTTTTCCTCTTTCATAAAATGGAGAAATAATATCCGCCCAAGAGGATGTTGAAAAGAGGCTTGGTTGAGATGATACATGTGAAGAGCTCAGCACAGTAACTGGCACACAGTAAATGCTCAATAAATGTCTGTTAATAAAAATGGCCCCACTTCTTCATCCTAGGGCAGAGAAGTGGAGAGTCAGAACAGAAACCTGAATCCTACAGCTCATGGTTTTGTCTGATCGATGTACTTACTCCTCAGGGATGCAGTCCTTCCAACAACAAGCTTTCTGGCTTTGAGCATCCACAAATAGGATGCAGGTGGCAGGCAGAATGCACCAAAAAGTTTGAGTTTGTAACTCACAGCTTTAGGTGGATGTCTGGGGTAAGCAGCCCGAAGGACGGTCACCGAGTCCCCACCCTGCCCATGTTATCTTGGACCGTCCACTCAAGACTTGTTAAAAGAGGGTGCTTAATCTTCCGGTTCCTTCCCAGGGTTTTTGTTTGTTTGCTTGTTTTATTTATTTATTTATTTATTTATTTATTTATTTATTTATTTACTTACTTACTTACTTACTTACTTACTTATTTACTTATTTATTTATTGCATTTTAGATCAGAAGCAGAGGAAATCCACCACTCTGGCCGGATTTACAGGTGACCCAGAGTTGGGAGAGGATGACTGATTCATAGTTTGCCGGCTTCACAGAGATCTCAAAAGTCTGACAATAGTTGAAACTGCTAAGTTAAAAAATAGGTTAGGGATGCCTTTAAAGTCCTGTGCTTAGGTTCAAAAGTCCACTGCATAAGCAAACTGCACAATTGCAAGATGAGGGGACCAGGAGAAAAGCATTTAGGGTGTGTCCTATTATACTGAAAAGGTAAGACTATCCTTTTCCTGATTCTTCTTTTTCTGATGGTTTTAGGCAATTAAGCCCTACCTTGGATGAAATTGATTAATTCCCCTTCCTCTATAACATAGACTATATTCTCAAATACATACATACATACATACATACATACATACATACATACATAACCTAATCATCGTTTCTCAGTAGGAAACAGGAGGATTATTAGATTTTAACAGAAAGTTAAAGGTAGTAAAAGAAAGGATACCAATTTGGCAGTGGTCTGTGGTATTTCCAGTTGTTGCTATCTGGTGGCAGTCCAGCTGGTCCCAGAAATGTCCTTTCCCTTTTGGTACTAAGCAGACAACCCAAGGCCTAGTCTGGCCCTTCCACTAGGATACAGCTAGACAAAGGGTCATCAAAATGGGGGCAGTGTCTCTGCCAGCAGAGAAGCTCCAGTTTTTAGCGGGTAACAGAAATGTTGAAGTCCATTATTGGCTAGAGTTTGGTACAAAGTCAAGTGGGGAAAAAACGTTAATCTTTATTTACAATTGGGTATAGACAGCAAATGTGGCCTTTTACTCGCTGAGATATGTCACAGGTGAAGCAAAGATAGGGGGACTACTAGGAAGCAAGGGTCCATGCCAGGAGGATAAAAGGGAAGGTCTCCTCTCACCAACAGGTGGTTTCCTTCTATTTTGGGAACCCCACTCACATGAGGCCCAGAGCCAGACTTGAGTGCAGGCAATTTGATTCCCGGAATTGCCACACTTCCCCATGATAGACGTAAGGATATTTACCCTGGACAAAGAGTAGATGAAGGGTGGGAAAAGTGAAGTGATCATGTCTTTAGATACCTAAGGGATGGCAGAATCAGATTTGGGCTCAGCACAAAGTGAGAGCATCCGTCTTGCTTCAGGTGTGTGTATATGGCGGTGAGGTCATGTCTTGAGCTCCCTAGTCTTGGAGAATCTAAGCAGAGGCTGGACTAGGTGATTCAGCGCAGCCCTGCTGGTGGGTGGATATGAGTGCGGGCAGCAGGAAAAGCCCTGCCGAGGTGGCCCGAGGACCAAGAGCTCTGGCCTGGCCTGACCCTTATTATCTATTCCTAAACCCTAGCACAGTGTTGGGTACTCGTGGAATGAATGAGTGAATGACCTTGACCTGATTCCCATGGGTCTCAGTTTTCTAATCTGTTAAATGGGGGAGCAGCTGTAAAGGAAATTTGATCAGTGCAGTGCTTCTCAAACTTGAACGTGCATCAGAATGATCTGGAAGACTTGTAAACATAGATTGCTGGCCACACTCCTAGATCTGGAGTGAGGCCAGGCAATCTGCATTTCTAATGAGTTCACAGGTAACTTTGCAACCAACTGCTGCTGGTCAGGGTGCCGCCCTTTGAGAACCATTGGATTCCACTATCCGCACGTCCCCTGAGGCACTCATGTCATTTGTCCAAACTGAAATAATGACTATGAAAGTGCTGTGCTTCTAAAAACTATGTGTGAGTGCAAGAGATGTTTTGAAACGTAACTTTACCTTCGAACATGGAAGGGGAGTGGAGGTGGTGGAAGGAAAGGAAAGGGAAAAAGTCCTTTTCAGAATCAGGAAGGATTAGCATCTACCGATGGGGTTTGTACGGCTTATAACAGCAGAAGGTCTGTTAAGTGGACCAGGACCAGGGGGAAGGACTTAGCTGGCCCCTGGGAGCAATGCTTGGAGATGCCCCGGTGGCTGCAGACTCCAGGTTTCAAGAGCACTTTACGCCAGCTCAGCATTTACTCTCCAGAGAATCACAATTAAGGAAGGGACGCTAGGGTCCCAAAAGACGAGATTCCTTGTTTCTGCCGCTAGAACCCCTCACGACTGGAGATTTGGCCTCGTGTGCCCGGAGGTTTTGAGTCTTCACATTCTTCGTCCCTTCGGTGGTCCTCTGTCACTTTCCACTTCTCTCGTCCACACCGCGCCTTCCACCAGCCAACCCGTGCGCCTGCACAGGGGCCCTCTGCAGCTAGACCCGAAGGCTCCTGCCGTGACCGGTCCCAGGTGGCTGCCCGTCCTCTCTCCTCCCTTCTCCAGGTCTCTCCCCGTTCTGTTTCTGCTCAAGAGGAAGGTCAGGCGGGGTGCATGTTTACATTGCTCCCTCCTCACCCGCTTCCGGCAGGAGAGGGCTGGCGAGACGCAGCACAGCGAACCCTGAGTCCTAGACGTGAGACGCGTGTTCCGCAGGCCGTGATCGTCATGACCGTGATTGTCATCGTCGCTGACATCAGCTGAGCACTCTCCGTATGCCAGGCGGCCGGCTGTCACTCTCCTGGGCTCTTCCATCTGCTTCTCATCTTAGCCCGAGAGAACAAATGCTGTTTTCATCCCAGTTTTTATAAACAAGGAAACTGAGCCTTAGATAAATGTATGAAGTTGACCAGACTCAAGCTAGAAAGGGGCAGATCTGGCTTTGCATCCAGGTGTGCCGGACCTTGGGGTGTTTGTCCCTCTATGTATGAAGAAGACGCTGGAACCCCATTGTCAGAGAGCTACAGTCACAAATAGGCCCACTGTGGTTTGTACTGGTATCTTCACCGCCTCCCCACCCCGCACACACACATAACTGCCCTTCCTCACCTGCCTCCCCCACCCCACCAGCTGCTGGAGGACCACCACTCACCTGTTGCCTGGTAGGTGGCATCACTGTGCCCTCACCCTGTACAGGGAAGGCTGAACATGACACACGAAAGGCAGTGGAGGGGGCTGACATCAGTAAATATGAACAGGAGAGTGAGCTGCCCAGCGTCAGGTGTGTGAAGGTCAAGGCTGCCTGTCCTTCAAAGGAGGGACTCTTGAACCATGTTTAGAATAAGGAAGGATAATTGTGGATCCTGTCAGAATGATACCAGAAACTCTGTGGAACGGGAGGTTAGTCATTTGAACTGTGAAAAACGAGGTTTCGGAAATGAGCAGGCTCAGGGAGATGTTGTGTTGAAGTCTCACAGGTGTCTCAGCCCCATGACTCAACTCGCTAGTGCTCATGTGCTCGTGGGGTCACCATAATGTCCAGTGTGGAAATCAGCCCATACCAGGTTACACCCCAAAACACACACATTAGACCTCAAAAGAATCGCCGTTATGTGGATTTTTACTGAAGGTTTCTGGGGGTTGTCAACAGAGGAGGAAGTTAGAGTCACCAGCTTGCATCTGAACTTCCTAAAACTCCACTTGAATCTCCTGACTGCCTGCCTTTCCCAGCCCCACCCCAACCTCCCCAAAGCTCCTCTCCCAGTCTCTGTAGACACAGCTCTGCCCTCTCCTCCCACCCCTGGCCGGGCTGGCCCTCCCCTCCTCCACCTCCTCCCTCTAGACCCTCATTAGAAAAACCGAAGGCTTAGTAATCTAACTTTGAAGTACTGTTGCTTCTCCCCCAGCTGGGAGGCCCTCAGACAATCCAAAAACCTGTGCTATAAGATACTGTCTTATTGTCTTGGAACCCATAGGACTAGTAGTGTCTGGGAAGCTACTTTGGGATCCTGTCCTCTAGGCCAGGGGTCCCCAACCCCCAGACCACGGACCAATACTGGTCCCTGGGCCTATTAGGAACTGGGCTGCACAACAGGAGGTGAGCAGGGGTCAAGCAAGCGAAGCTTCATTGTATTTGCAGCCACTCCCCAGCGCTAGCCTCACTGCCTCAGCTCCGCCTCAGATCCTCAGGCGTTAGAGTCTCATAAGAGCACCGGCCCCTGGTGCCAAAAGGGTTGGGGACCGCTGCCCTAGGCTACCATGGAGGGCACAGCTGGAGGCATCGGACAGCCCGTACTCAGACTGCAGCGGGAAGGGCACACTTGCCCGCCAATTCTGATGGATTCTGCGGCCTTCTGGGGAGCTGCTTTGGGAGACATCCAAGGCCAGAGTCTGGATGCAGTCTGAGAGCGTCATGACTGATCAGTGACGTCTGCTGTGGCAGTGACTGAGGAGGCAGTGGCAGCCCGAGCCGCGTGGTCCTGCCACTCCTGGAGCCGCGTGGCCCTGCCACTCCTGGCCCACGGCTTAGGGCCGAGTCTGAGACGGGGCGCAAGGGCTGCACCGTGATCCGTGCTGTGGTCCCTGCTCCGCTCCAGACTTGGCAGCATAGTAGTCATCAATTCAGCTCACTGTCGTGAGCCTCACTTCCCTCGTGGGCAAAGTGGCACAGTCACAGCCGCCACCCCTGTGTCACAGAGAAATAGTGACGATCCACTGACCTACTACTAGCGGTAAGTGAGGCCACAGAGGACTCACTGCTTCAGCAGACCAGGGTCGTCAGGGCCTCGGCAGGCAGCATGCATGTGGCACCCTTGATCAGCTTGAGGACGTTTGATGTAAAGGGACTGTTTGCGAAGGTGTGGGCGGGGTTTCAGGTAGAGCCAAGCCAGGAGCAGCTGGGCTGATGCAGCCCTACACCTGCAGGGGCAAGGGGAGGGAGCCGGCGCTGGGGTCCAGAAGCAGGGAGTCCCTTGGGGAGGGCTGCCCCAAGAAGAGCTGTGACCATCATGGGAGCACAGCCAGCTCACAGGACCCCATGGAGGGGGCCAGAGAGCTCAAATCTCACTCCCTTCCTCCCTCCTCCCTCCATTTCCTGCCCTGAGCCCAGCTAGCAGCCTGAGCTGCCCACCGATGTGGCATGTGTGCTCAGCCTCTGACATAGTGGAGGCAGCGCTAACAAAGTACCAGGAACTGAGTGGCTTTCGGAAAACAGAAACCTATTTTCAGTCTGGTGACTGGAAGTCAGGCCTATTGCTTGGTCAAGTTCGGGTGAGACGGCCAGCCTCTCACTGTATCCTCACATGGTGGAAAGAATGAGAGCTGATCTCTTCATCCCCTCCCTTATGAGGGCACCGATCCCATGATGGGTGCTCCCCCCTCATGGCTCCTCCCCAAGGCCCCACCTCTAATGTGGATTAGGGTTTCAACGTGTGGATTTTTAGGGACACAAACTTTTCAGTGTGTTAACAGCCTCTCTGGGCAGAGCAGGCACATGGCCATTGCATTTTGTCAGGTGTATTAGTTTTCTGTGGCTGTTATAACGAATTACCGTGTGTGTACTGGGTGGCTAAAAGCAACAGAAACTTAATTCTCTTACAGTTCTGGTGGCCAGGAGTTCAAAATCAAGGCATGGGCAGGGCCACTGTTCCCCCGGGGCTCCTTCCTTGCCTCTCCCGGCTTCCTATGGCTCCAGGCACTCCTTGGCTTGTGTCTGCATCATTCCAATCTCTGCCGCCATCTTCACGTCATCTCTTCTGTGTCTGTGTCTCTGCTATCGTGTTTGTCTCTCAGGAAGACATTTATTATTGGATTTAGGACCCATCTGGATAATCCACAATGATCTCATCTCAATATCCTTAACCTCATTACATTTGCAAAGACCCTCTTCCCGAATATGATAGTGCCGAGAGGTTCCAGAGATTTTATTGTGGACATATCCTTTCTGAGGGTCACCATGTCAACTCACTACACCAGCCTTCCCCATCCGACTTTTGCTGCTGAGGTGCTGAGATGGACCAGACCAACTTTCTAAAAGCCATCCTTCGCTCTGCGCGCTTGCGCCCCTTTGCATGTCTGCTCTAACTAGATAACGGTCCTTAAGTTGGGGGTGGTAGACGGGGCTGCCCATGTTACTTCGTTCAACAGAATGGTGAACGTTATGGTCTTTGGCAAATCTTATATCTTCTGTGAGTCCCCATTTGACACCTGTAAGATGAAGCAGTGAGATTAAATGATAGCTGGCATAATTTCTCCCTCTAGAATGCCATTATGCTGTGACTAATGTCAGGGCGAGGTGGATCTTGCTAGTCACCATGTGCCCACCATCATTTCTGCCCATGACATGCTTGCTGGCAACTAACTGGAGGTCAAGCTCAGAGCCACAGACGTCTTCACGCTCTCTAGGCCACCGAGGATTTTCATCTGCTGCCTTCAGACCATCGCAAAGAGATGGCCCAAGGACCATGGTCTGTGTCTCTCTCTCACGCAGGACTGAAGTCCCACCCTCCCCAGTGGTCTGACACGGCACTTACGCTCCGGCGTCTCGGGTTAGCTCGGATTTCCAGCCAGGCGACTCTTGAATCTATTCATGCAACCAAGTGTAACAGTGACACCTTGACACCTTTCCTAATTGTGTTTTAATTGAAAAGGCTCGATTTGATTATAGAAGCCTGCGCCGTGGTTGAAGGGCTTGTTAAAACATGTATTAAATCCGAAAGGTTGCAGTGTTTTTGCTGTGTAATTATGTAAACAGTCGCACGAACGGAGCAGTTTGCAGTCAGCGGGGACGCTTTCTCAGCAGCACGGTAGCAAACTGGCATCATTGATCAGCGACAGGTGAATTTATATTTTCAAGGACGAATGCAAGTCGGTATTCTTCCTCACATCAGCTGGGCCAGCTTTTCCATTTTCTTCCTTTGTGTACATTTTCCCCCCTGAAATTTGTTGTGATTTTAAGTCATGCTTCCATGTCCTCAGGTGTGCATGCATTTCCCATCATTGTTAAAGAAAAATAAAATGCACAATGTTTCGATAGCAACGAAAAATGATCCGGGCATTAAAGAGGAAATCTTCTACTGTAGTTTCAAAATAGGGGTAGAACTACCTTAAAATTCCCCGCTGTCTTAATGAAAGTGTCCATTAATTTTACTGAGGATGAAAGAGTAATTTACCTCAAAATGCACTCTCCCAGCCTTCCCCAAGGACCTGCGGTGCTCACTTATCTTTCTTGAACTTCAAAATAAATGAAACATTGATCAGAGCTGTCATTGAAACGTGACTTCTTGTCAGTCACTCGCTCCACACTGGCCTCTCGGGAGGACCCGGGCCCCACCAATCACGGTGTCCCCGCAGCCCTGAAGAAATGAGAACGCGCAAATGGGCCGGCGAATTATGTGCTGCCAGCGGTTTGGAAGGGAAGCATTTACTGAGGGAGAAAATTGTTTTAATCTCATAACAACCAAGGAGGAGAGTTTGTAAAACACAGAACACCTACACATGCACTTGATTTCGTTGCATAGGAACACGAGAACATTTCTTTCCCACCAACGTGCCTGAGGCCTCAGCCCAGGGATCTGGCTGTGGCCTGGGCAGGGCCGTGCGCGTGCGCGGTGGGAGGTGAGGGTAGCGAGGCCACCAAAGTCACCTGGGAATCCAAGGGACTCAGGACAAATCAGGTACAGGTTGAAGGCTCTCTAGCGCCTTCTGGAAACGTGGCACTTGCAGGACACCCTAAGCTTTGCTCTCCCAAGGGCCAACCCCTCAAGTCACAGGATGCGGGGAGGCTGGTGCTGCCTTTGCTGGAGGCCATCTCCAATTATGGTCCTGCGGACCCAGCCTCCATCCTTAGCAGCGGCGTCCCTGGCAGAACTCAACACAGTGGGTATCTTATGAGTTCAGCGTGCACGGTGGCCCGAATCGCCAGACAGACAAGCCAATGCATTCAGATCTTTAGGAAATCCGTCCTAGAAATGGTTAAGACAGGAAAGTGAGCATATTGCGTGCTTTAGAAGAGAAATTCATGCTTCCCATTTCTGGAGGGAAGGAGCCGGGAGAAAAACCGGCTGTCCAGAAGCCATAGATTCCCCCTATGCAGGGAATGCACAGCCCCGTGGTGGTGAGGGCCCGCGCGAGAGCGGAGGTGCGAGGTGGCCGGCGACTTCCACGTCGTGCTCCGTGTTCTTACAGATCTGAATCTTTTACCGAGGGACCTGATCGTGGCCTACTTGTGTCATTTTCGAGAAGCGGTGGAAGGAAAACTTTTAACAGCACTGTGTCCGGGTTTGGAGGAGGCAGTGACAAGTGGCTTGCTTGCATGAAGCAGATGATGAATGAACCATGGTAACAGCAGAAGAAGAGCAGAAGGGAGCACTCGGCCCTTGTACCCGCCAGCGAGCTCACGCCCCTTTGTCTCCTCGGAAAGAGAGCATATTCTGCACCAACGTGTGCCTGGTGCAGAAGAGAAACAGCTGGTTTCTGGAAATCCACGTTCCCACCACCTCCAAGAGACACAGAACATATCCTCCAGGACGAGGAGCCCATCACGAAAGGCGCCTCGCAGAACCCCTAGGCGCTGGGCGTTTTCCTGAAACCTTTGGGTGGGAGGGTGACTAAACTGTTGCTGATGGTTTTTGTGCCTCCTTGGAAAGGCCAGACTCAGCTCAGTCCATGCACGTGGGCGTTAGATGCTGACACAGACACGCAGCCTGTAGGGCCACCCCCCTTCCCCACGTGCCTCTCTCCGTTTCCACGGGCTTCTGTCACTGCACTGCTCTGTCCCAGGAACGCTGCGTGAGTGTGCGTATTTGTGTATGTGAGTGTTATCTCCCCAAGCAGATGATACCGTAGGGGAGGAAGACACACATTTTTTTTTTTCCTAATACCTCCCTAGGTTCTTAAACTGGTGCCCCGTATAATTAGACAGGCATAGCCCAGATTACCAAAAGAAAAGCAGATTATTAACAGGTGCATAATAAACCCGGTGATGAGTAACTCCAAGAGGGTGGTCAGAACTTGGGCTGATATGACAACTTGGCAAAGAACAAGGTATTTTTAGAGACGTGATAAGACAAAGGAAAAGGGTTACGCTTCCAAGAGCAGCAAACTTAGTGAAGGTAAATGTATGGGGGAAACTAATGGAGCGAGTTTGTTTGTGTAGGTCCATCTCGGTCCTGACATCCTCTCCTTTCCTCCCCTTCCCTCCCCTCCTTCCCCTTCCCTCTCCTCCCCTCTCCTCCACTCCCCTTCTCTTCCCTTCCTTTCCTGGCTGTAGAACTTCCCTGGGAGAGGGGATTTATGGCAGCCCTTACTTTTCAGCAGTGTCTGTTTTTACTCAGATAAAGGAAACTCTGGGACAGCATCTTTCTGCGTCTGTTGATTCTCTTTTGCCTATAGCTCGAGATAATCCTTATGCCAAAGCGACATAATCTGGGGTGGCATGTTCTGATCCCGTGTGCTCACCTCTTTGCCTCTGATCTCAAGTATAGTTTGTTCACATGGTATGCCCTCAATAAATGCTCATCGACTCCTTATCAGTCCCCTCCCTTTTTCGGTGGTGCCTCTTTGCTCATCTGTTAGCTTTCAAGAGGCAAGACTGTGTCACAAGCATCCCTACATTTCAGTGGATTATGTCACATTAGTTTATTTTCCCTGTGGCATATTGGTCACTAGCTGGCCGTGACTCTGCTCTGTGTGTCTTCTTCATTCTCGAACCCAGAGCAGCTGCTGCCGGGGACACACAAAGGGACACGAGCAACAAGGGCTGGTGGAGCCACATGCGGGCTCTGAAAACTTCTGCTCAGACTGTGCGAGTCTCATCCTCTCACATGGTCACATTCTTTGGGCCAAAGCAAGTTGCACGACTGAGCCTAACAGTGGGATAGGGAAGGATATTCCTCCCGTGGGGAGGCCCTGCACATCCCCTGGGGACGACAGGATGTTTGGATCTCTCACAGGGGCAGGGCCCATGCATGGTGCTGCTCAGCCGAGCTGTCACCCTCTTGTGGCCTGGCGATGGAGCCTGGCGATTGAGCCCCCCTCTCTCCTGCGTGTCCCAGTCAGGTCTTCCCGCTCTCCCAGTGGCATGTCACCTTGCCTTCGTTTTCTTTCTTTCCTTTCTATTGCTGTTCTAATTCTAAAAAGCAACACTCTTTCGCTGTAATGTATTTCAAAGGGAAAGTAACCCTTTATCACCCCTAAGGGCTTCCCATCCCAGAAGCAATCACTACCAGCTGTTCAGGGTGTATCATTTCAGCCACTTCCCAGGCTCAGACAGCCACGTAAAGTGTGTGCACATAAATATGATTTTAGGGAAATTGGATCTTTCTGTCCACGTACATATTATTCTGTGACCTCCTTTCGTACTTAGCAGTGCATCGCAATTATCTTCGTGTTGAGCTGCCCTATTCTTGTTCTGATTACACAGTATTCCATGGCACGGGCATTTCACATTGACTTATTATTTCCCTACTCATGGAAATTTTGATTGTTTCCATTTTTTTTTTTTCCTATTACAGCAACGCCGAAAAGAGCGTTCCATAGGCACAGGGACACGTAGTTTTGTAAGCTAGACTCCTAGAAGTGGAATTGCCTGGGCTGGCACGTGCTACGTTTTGATAGCTACTGGCAGATCATTCTCCCGAAAGACTGTGCCATTTTATACCCTCACCCATGTGGCTGTGTTTTCATCACTTGGCCCCCACATTTATTTATTTATTTTTTTAGCTTTCATCTCAAAATAATTTCAGAGTCACTTAAAAATTGCCAATGTAGTACACCATGGGTTGTGCGCTTTTTGTACACTAAGGCGGGATAATCAGTGTGCCCTCCACCCAGCTTCTCCCAAAGACAGCCTCTTACATAACCACGGTACAGTTATATCCAAACCAGAAACTTGACATTGGCACAATCCCATGCACTAAGCCTCATTTGGGTTTTTCCAATGTTTACATGCACTCGTCTTTTTTCTTTTGGTAAATCGTTCTGTGACGTTTTATCCCATGTGTAGATTGGCCCCAAACCTTCTAAACTTAAACCTGTTAGGTACGTTTATCAGAAAAACCTTTTTTTCTCTGTGCATTTTATTTCTGTGGTGGGCGCGTCCTTCTGAATGACTGTGGTGGCGGGAATGTCAGCTTCACATCCGGGGCCATGCAGGCTGTCCTGCTCTCAGTGAGAGGTAACCAGAGGCTAGGAAGCCACTTCCCAGCGTCCCCTCGAGCTCTCTGGGGACAGGGACTCTAACACCCAGGATGGCCTCCCACCCTCGGCAGGCATTCGGTTTCTGGTGCTCATGAAAACGAAAATCCCAAATTGGGTTTTCAGTTTGCATCATGATTATTCAGGCCAGAAAACCTAGGTGTGCGCATGGAAACTTTATGGGAAATTTAGTCTTTGAGAAGTAAAACATGCCGTCTCATTTAAAAAAAAAAAAAAAAGTAAGAAAATTAGTGTGAGCACCTGTGCTTCCTATATATTTATACTGAGTCCATTCACGTAGAATCAGACCATTAGGAGCACGTTTGTTCTTGATGAAAAGAACCCAGCATTAGAACCGGAAACAGGACGCGTTGACATCAATTTCGTGTCAGCCACATCCAGCCTTTCTAAAATTGTAGGTTTTATAGAACTTTAAAACATAGCTTGTTTATCTGGTAGGCTTTAACTGGGACTCGTACTTCTCTGAAACAGACAAAAAGACGGAACAAATGGCAGCGGGCAGTGTCCCGGGTGGGGCGGTGAGATTTCTGAAGCACCTCTGCCCCGTTGCACCCGCTGTCTCCCACCACTGAAGTTCCGGTGCCTTTGGAGTGAAATGAAATGAGGATTTTTCAAGGCTGCACGTTTCGATGGCACTTTTGGTTTGTGCACTGGGGCGAGGCACTGCGTGCCACGTAAATTACCCCCATCCTCTCCAGCTAGGAAATCGGCTCTGGAGGTGGACGCAAAGCATCTCGGAGCTTCGCAGGGTCGGCCGGCACTCACAGGAGAGAAGAGTGGGATGAGAGTGCTCTGGGGCACCCTGGGGGTCATTGCGAAGCCCGGCAGTGCTGAGAGGTTTCTGACTCCCTCTCCTTGGCAAGCTGGCCTCAGTTCCCAGGAGCGAGGGCCCGGGTTTCATGCTGAGCCAAGACACAGCAGGATCTTGGGAGCTGGGGAAGCGACCGACTGGGGAACTCACCCAGTCTAACCCTTCTGTGACGGAGGCCTGTAACTGGGTGACACCTCCCTCAAGTCTCTGCGAGCAGCCCCATGATGGAGCAGGCCTGGGATGGGCGTCATCAGCTCTCAGCGTGGGAGGGCGGGGCCTCCCTGTGAAGCTTTCGTCTCCCAGCTTGTGGCCCCGGGAAGGTCCTGGGCCAGCACTGATCCAGAGTCGTCACACCTTTACCCTGGAACCTTCCATTCGTGAAATTCAAGTCGTCCACAGCTATCAGCTTCCTCCTCTTTCGTCTTTCGTTGTCTGGGAGAAACGGGTTTCTATTTCATCCTCTTCCATTGTGGGTATTAGAAAGGAGAGATAGACTTAGTGGAGGAGGAGGCGGGTTTCCTAATGGGTACCCTGGGGGAAAAAAAAGAAACCAGCAAAACCACAGCAACAGAAAACCTTCACCCACCCGCGTATCCACTTGCCCACGACATGTATAAGCACTATGTAGAGAGAAGTGTCTGTCTGTCCTGTTCACTGCTGGATTTCCGGCACTTGGAACAGCACCTGGCCGTGATGAGCTCTCGTTCAATGTTTCTGAATGTGTCGTTCATTAAACACATGCTGGGCATTTATTCCAGGTCTAGCACTCGGGGGCAGGGATACAAGGTCAGACCCTGCTCTCATGGTGTTTGCATTCTAGAGGAGAGATAGACGAGTGCATAGGCCATCGTTGTGTGGATGGGGGCTCAGCAAGGCCTCCTCTGAAGGGTAGGGTGGCCCAGTCTGAAATTTCTGAAAGGTCAGAGGTCTGACATGTTCTCTGCAAGGAGCTTTGTGACCCCTTTCCATTGTCTGTGCATGTAGGCATCCGGCATTACATAGTACTCTAGAATCTGAGCTCTGGGTGCTATATGTTTAATCCGCTGAATGGGCCCCAAAGATGCCATCTTGTAGATAAAGCGACAGAAGCCCCAGCTCCAAGGGAAAGCCCTGAACGGGTTGGAAGGGGACCAGAAGTTGCAGACCGTGCTGAGAGCTGTTAACCTGGCCCCCTGATGGAGAGTGAAGACCTCTCATGGCTCGGAGGTGGGCAGTGCCCTGCGGCTGAGGGTCAGAGCAAACCCCATCAAGTCCATGGCCAGGAGTGGTAGATGCCGGCAGACCGGGACAGTGAAGCATTCTAGACACCCTGGGTTAGGGTGAGAGAGGGGAGGAGACAGAGCTTGGGTGACAGGTGGCAGGGGGGGCGTCTGGCCAGGCTGCGGGAAGGGGCAATCAGGCCCTCCAAAGAGGTATGAGGCTCAGTGAGTGCCAGCTGTGAGCAGGCATCCTGCCCACTGGTCCTATCTGTCGCATTCCCTGCCCCTGCTGGTGGCCCAGGCCGGAGACAGTAGATAGAGCCGGCTGTCCCCTGTGGTTCTCTGGGAAGCAGCCCCCAGTGTCCCATCCTTAGAGGAAGCTGACGGCTTTTTCTTCATTGCCCGCACTGTGTGTGTGTGTGTGTGTGTGTGTGTGTGTGTGTGTGTGTGTGTACCTGTTACACTCACTGTGGCATAAACCACAGGTGATTCGTTCATGGCATACATTTGACACTGATCCTGTGGAACTTGTGGGTCTGACTCCAGGTCCGTGGGTCCGTCCACTACCCTGTGGTCAAGGCCTGTGGCCCACAACCCGTGCGGCCCAAATGAGGAAGCAGCCCTCAGTGAGGTGCTGTCAGCCCTGCGCAGCTGCCAAGAAGTAGAAGTAGAGAGAGTTTACACAGACATGTCCCATGTGTGTTCATCACTGTCCCACCCGCCATTCTGCGTATCAAATGACAAGGAACGCCAGGCCACCGAGATACGAGGCTCCAAAGAGAAAGCGAGAGCTCCCCCTGGTGGCTTCTGAAAGTCAGTGCTGTCAGCCCACGCGCGTGTGACAAATGGGACATGGATGGGTTTCGCTTTGTAGGTTTTCCGTCCAGGACCTCAAGAATAGGCCCCAAAGAGCAGAAGCATCATTCAAGTCACTGAAATGGAGAAGCTCCCAAGTGGCTCTGCTAATTAGTCACCTTTGAAGGAAGAGGGAAATGATGCAGTTAGTTTGAAAATGACAGGTTGGAAGTTTTCCTGGGGTGAAAAGCCCTCAGTCACCCAAAGATACCAGAGTCTTGTCAAATCATAAAGGCCAGTGTCCCTCACCCTAGGACCATGTTGGTCGCCCCCAGAAGAGGGTGGGCTGGGCTGGGCTGGGCTGAGGGTGTTTCCTCTGGACGATGCCCCAAGACTGGGGGCTCTCCCCTGCCCCCAACACATCTCTGCCCTGGGCCTCAGCTGGGATGTTGTAAAGGCCATGTCTGGAGGTTTCTCTCTATGCAAAGTGTTCACCTCTTTTTCATTTTTTTATTTGATATCTTTATTTTTTATTCTTTTTCTCTTTTTTAGGCATTCATCCTTTTAAATGACCTTTTGGAGAAGGGGCAGTGTTCTGAGCCGGATCAGCCCTATGCTGGGCTCTGTGGTGTGAATGTCAGTGTTCAGGGTTTTGACAGGGATGGGGAGATGGGCAGGCCCAGAGTCTGGGGCAGGGCCATCGTGGGGCCCAGAGTCCCCCCGTGGCAAACCCTACAGGGCAGAGAGGGCGTGGAAGGGGCCAGGGGTGCTGCAAAGACTAGCCTTCTCACTTGACTTCTGCAGGGTGTGTCATTGGTCTGAAGTTTACTGTTAGCACCTTAGTTGGATTACTATCTCCCCAATTTTTATTGTTCAACTAGTAATAACTATTACGATAATGACTAACATTGACTGAGTTCTCATTGAGTACCAGGGACTGCTCAGATGCCCTACAAGGGATATACTAATTCATGAAGTATCATTTTATATAGCATATAACTTACTGTAATACAAAAAATATGATTATTCTCATTTTAGCAATGAGAATTTTTTTGCCAAATAATACTATTCTATCACTTATGTGATATTCTCTTGAATTTTATCCTCTTACTAGATTTTTAAAAGAAACCTTATTTTCCTGCTATAAATGGAAAAGTACATTACCTGTTTTAAGTAGGAGGAAACTATTTCAAGATCTGTTGAAATAATTACTTGCTTGGGTACCATCAAAAACGATGTGTACCACCAGTAGACAGCCCAGCGTGTTTGGGACAATAGTACCTTAGAAGTACCAAGAGTACCTGATGGGGTGGGAGGGGCCCTCCAGGTTGGAATAAGGCCACTTTTCATTTTTGATTTGGAGGTGAAGTTTGCTTCACAGAGACCTGCTTTAAATATGTTTAGATTTATTTGGCCTTTCTTTATCCAACTTCTAAAATGGGTGCTTAGCTCATGAATCTTCAGCCTTTCTCCTTTTTTTAATTTTAAATATAGAAGCAGTTAAGGCTATAAATTCTCTCTACTGCTCTAACTATATCCCATAAGCTTCAATATGGAGTATTTTCATTATTGTTCCATGCTAAATATTTTCTTAATTCTGATGATCATTTCTTCTTTGACCAAAGGGTTATGTAAAAGTATGTTTCTTAATTCCAAATATGTGGATTTAAAACGTAGGTTTTTACTGTTGATTTCTGGTTTATGAATTGTGACCAGAGAACATGACCTGTCTATTTTCAGTCCTTTGACATTTGGTAGGATTTGCTTTAGGGCCCGACATATAGTCATCTTTGCTGATGCTCTGTTTGCTAACCTCGTGTATCTTTTCCCACTCTTTCACTTCCCACCTTTCTATATCCTGAGGTTTTTGCTGTGATCCTTATATATAGCAAATACTTGGATTTAAAAATATCTTATCTGATGATCTTTATCTTTCACTAGGAGCATTTGGTCCCTTCATATTTATTGTAATCATTGATATATTAGAATTACTACCTACCATCTCATTTTATGCTTTCTACTTTCTTTTTTTGTTTTGGATTATTATTTTTTATTTTACTTTTTTCCCTTCTATTAGGTTGCAAGTTATATACTCTGTTTTCATAGGTTTAGTGGTTAGCCTAGAAATTACAACGTACCAACATAATTTATCAAAATCTAAAGATAATGAATACCTGTACTTCCCTCCATATAATACAAGGGTTTCAGAACACTTTAATTTCATTCTCTTTCTCCTGATTTACATGCTATTGTCGTGGTGTCTTTTATTTGTTTTCCTTTAACGCCGCAGACATTATTATTGTCATGTGACACAGTTAATGTGTGTTTAAATTTCTGTGCATTTCACCCCCTTTTACATGTTGACCTTCAAACTGGAATTTCCTGCCTTCTGTCTGAATTTCATGCTTTAGAGTTTTGTTCACTGAGTGCTGAGGACGGCAAATTCCCCTATTTTCTTGTCACTTTGAGAATGCCTGTATTTCACCTTGTTCTGAAATGTATTTTCAGTGGGCACAGAATTCTGGTTGACAGTTATATTTCTCTTAGCACACTGCATGTATCATTCCATTCTTTTAGCTTCCGATCTTGCGGATAAGCAGTCGCTTGTCCGTCTGTTCTGTTGAAAACCTTCTGTCTTTTCTTTCTGACTGTATTTACAATCTCCCCTTTGTCTTTGATGTTCAGCAGTTTCACCATAATATGTCAGGGTATGGGTTTCTTTTTATTTTTCCTGCTTCGGATTTATTGGGCTTTTTGAATGCAGGGGTTGGTAGCTCCATTCTGGAAGGTTCTCAGCCCTTATCTCACGTTGTATTGCCTCTACCCCATTCACCTTCTTTTCCTTATAGAGCTTCTTTCTCTCTGCTCTTGGCATCTTAAGCTCCTTTTATATTTTTTATTTCTTGTCTCTTGATAGATGATTTCTTAAGATCTATATTCTGGATGGATAACTTCTTCAGTTCTGTTTCCTAATTATTGCTTCTCTTACCTGGGATATTTTGGCTTTAATAATTATACTTTGCAGTTCTAGAAATTTTATTTGGTTCTTTTTCAAATCCGTTCAGTCTTTATTGTTTTTTGTTTTCTGCACAGATTTCCAAGCTTGTCTTTTAGTAATCATCGTTATTTATAGTCTGTGACTAATAAGTCTAGAAAAAGAGGGGCCGCTCCCAAGCTCATTTTATCAGAAGCATCTTTACCGCATAACGAGGTAGAGAAACACGGGGATCCACATCACGTACCCGGTCATGGTACTCTGCTTCTAGGGACAGCCTTGAAATTGGCGTCATTTCCTGACATTGGCAGGATTTCTGGCGTCCAGCAAGTCCAAGTTAGGGCTGCGATTCTGCCTTGTTTTGCATTTTTTCATAGTCTCACCTCTATCTCAATGACAAGGAAGTAGGTAGGGCTTGGTTACAATCTCAGAGCAGCCGAAAGGGAGAAGGGTGCCCTGAAGACTTCTAGGCACCTGGGAGCCACTTTGAGATAGGATGGTGAGCAGGAGAGCAGCAGCCTTTAACACCCTATGTGCAGAAGAAAAAACAAACAGAAAAGGACTCCTCATGGCTCTCCCAGGCTGAGTAGTTGCAGAAATGGAACGGGGTTGGGGTTGGTCTATTCATCCATTTAGGCGACCGATGTATGTGGACACACAGAGCTCCTTAGGGATTAAAACCCTGCATGCGAAATTCATTAGCACAGTGCCTGAAACATGAGCATGTTCGAAAAGTCTCCATAGCCATCAGTATTATTGTTACTGTTATTATTATTACAGTCCCAGGAAAGACCACTCTGTTGTGTTAACATGTCCAAGGTGCCAACTCGTGGGTCTTTCTGAAAGAACAAGGTCACCTCAGCTGGAAGAATCTGCATCTTTTGCCCAAGTAATAAGAGTGATTCGGTGCCTGGGACATGGGAGATGCTGAGAACACAGGGATTCGGGGTGCAGCCTGCTTGCGGAGACGGGAGGTCTCAGGCAGGGAAACTGCACGCCCAGGAAGAGGAGAAGTGACCCCCGGGGGGACGCTGGTGGGGGTTGGACGTGGGAGGTAGTGAATAGGAGGTGCCAACCCCTTCTCCACAATTTTGTTAGATCTTGGGGAAAACAGGGGCTGAGGAGGGCCCTATGATGACAGCCTGAATTGGGTAAAATTTAAGGATAAGGAATTACTAATTAGTAATAAGGTGGAATACTTAAGTGTATGAAATGAATAATATGTAGCTAAAAAAAATAATGATATAGCATTAGGCATTTGAGACACGTGGGCTCCAAGCAATTAACCTCTATTCTTCTTCTGAATCGTCGTTGTGCTAATTGGCTCCTTTCCTCTGATGGGGCGATATTAACCTTTCTATTTTTCTCTAAAGGAGCAAGTACGAGGGGGTAGATGTGCTGCTCTGGTTTGGAGGGAAGTTATTTTTCCTGAATAATAACCCATTTGCAATTTCCCCCAAATTGTTGCATTTAAAAGGTTCTGTCAGATAAAGCTCCACAGAGATGGAAAAGATGGTTTGAACACACCTGACCTCATTCTGGAGCAGTTGAGAAATGCGGCCTATCCAGGCTGCTACGGATTCGGACATCCGTGCAGTGCTCGCTGAGCCAATCAAGCAGCACGTCCTCACTGAAAGGCTGCACACGGCAGGCCCTGTCCTGGGTGCTGGGGACGCAGCGCTCCAAGACAGCTCCAAGAGCTTGTAAACTTGGCGAGGGAGGAATGCCAAAGGCGAACGAGCATGTGACTCTAGTACGCTCTTAGGGAGGGGAAGAAAAAGGAAACTGGGTACGAGGGGAGTGTCTGGGAGGGGAGAGGCCTTGAAGACAAGGTGGTCCGGCGTGCTTCTCCAAGGCGGCACCCCTGGGCACGAGCCCTCGTGCGAGGGCACGAGCCTTGTCGCTGTGCGCGGGGAAGGTCAGTGTTCCAGGCAGCAAGTGCAAACCCTGGGGCCGCTGTGTGCTTGGAGCGTCGGGAGCAGCCAACCCGCCAGGGTGGCCCCTTCTGAGCGAGGCCACGAGGGGCATTCACGCGGAGCCTCAGGGGCTGCGGTGAGGACCTCGGATCGACTTGCAGTGTGGAGTGAAGCCACCGGCAGGGTGTGAGCAGGGCCTGATAGGAAGGGCTCGCCCTGGCTGCTGTGAGGAGAGCAGGCTGAGGGTGCAAGGACGACAGCAGGCGTGGAGGTGTCATGTGGAGTGGCTATCCAGGCATGATAGATCCGGTGAGCCCCACCCGTATTCGGGGGAAACCCGGCCTCCGGACATACTAAGCTGGACAAGGCCACGCCCACCTGGAAACAGACGTTCAGCGCTTCAGAACCCAAATGGGTGCTGAGCAGGCGCTTCCGAGTCACTTCGCCATGTGTGGATGGTCAGTATCGTGGAGCGTGCACTTTCTTTCAGAACCTGACCCGGCCATTCCACGCCCAGGAATTTACCCAGAGAGATGATCGGACAAGTGCACAAAAAATAATTCACATGCAAGGTGGTTCCCGGGCAGAAAATTGCCACCAACCTAAATGTTCATCAATAGGGGATTATCTGAATAACTCATTCAGGCTTTAGAATGATATCCTCACAATGATACTATTTTAAAAATCGTGCAATGCAGAGGAGAAAAAGTGAAAAGTAAAATTTCACGCATGCTTTGTCTTCTCAATCATATTTCTGAAGAGAGTTTCTTGAGTATCCTTCACACAACTCTTTTTCTCAGATACAGACACATTATACTAAGATAGGATGATTCTATAAATATAATTTTACAATGTAATATTATTTCATTATATGCTATGTCTTCGACCTGTAGCCGCACAGTATACATGCAGTAGGTTGACAGTTGCATAGTATTCCACTGGGTGGATATATGTAACTGACTCAATCGGTCCGTTATTAATGCATATTTGCATATATGTATTGCATTTGTGTTCCTCTGTGAGTATATTTTCACAAGTATAACTTTCACAATTTAAAACATCAAGAAATGATGATATAGCATGTCTTTATTGTGCAGATCATCACATTGTAGTATTATGGACAGAAAAAAATCAGGCTACAGAACAGTTTATGTCCTGTGGTCCCGTTGATGTAAGTTTGACTGTATCTGTGTTTGTGTATCTTTAGAGAGTCTGGAGGGATGCTCAGTCAAGTGCCAAGAGGAGTTGTTGATCACAGCCTAGTGATTGCAGGTGTCGCTTCTCCTTAGTGCTTTTCAATATTATTATTTAGAATTTGAATATATTTTTTGGGGGGAAAACAAGCTATTTTATATTTGGAGAGTTCATTGGGACATGGTGCAAGCACTACACTTAAAATATGAATTTTGCATTTGGATCATATATGAGTACTTCTTTTGGAGTTCTTGTGGAGTACTTCTCTTCGCTTCAGAATAAAATTGTACTTTTTCCTTCTCCAGTTCCCCAAACACAAAAGCAGCACGACTGTGGACCTTAGCGCAGTTCACAAGCTGCGCCACAAGAGGGCGCTTTGCAGAATATTGTGCTCACCGCCGCCTCCTGCTCAGGGTCTAAAATTTTGCAGGATGTCCCCAGGCCAGAGCAGAGGAGATGGCTGTCCTGTGCGTGGAGGTGGAATGAGGGAGGAAGCTGCCTGCAGCTTCCCTCTCCCCCAGCCTACCCCACAGCACTCCTACCCCTACAGGCTGGGTCCCTGCACCCCCACATCCACCTTGGGCCCAGCCAACTTCTCCTCCAGGGTCTAGTCTGGGCATGGGTTATTTAGGGTGTCCCCCTGATGCCAAAGCTGATTCCAGGGCCTCCTTTCTTACCCCACCCCCCACCCCACCTGGGACCAAGTAGCTGTCTGCTCTTCTCTTCCTTCTCTCTTCTTCTCCCTTTCACCTTCTTTTTCTTCTTCTTCTTTTTTTAATTTGGAAAAAGCAATGCATATTCATGAGAATAATTCAAACAATGCAAAAGAGGAAGCGAATGAAAACCAAGGCTCCCCTCTTCCCATCCCAGCTTCCAAGTTATTGCCTTCTCCCTAAGGCAATAACTGCTAAGAGGTTTTTAGCAACATACATCCTTCCAGAGACTCTGGGTGCTGTGCACAGATAGATGTGGGGGTGTATTTTAAAAAAACACAGGCTCCACTTTGCTCCTGGTTTGCATTTACCGGCGATGGTGGCAGTCCTTCCCATCGTTTCACAGAGCACTGCGTGTGCATTTTCCTGACTACAGAATGTTCCGTCATGTGGATGTGCGATGGACGTTTGGGCTCTTTCCAACCTCGTGCCATCAGGAGCAGAGTGACGGTTTGTATGCACAGCTTTATGTCCAGGTGCAAGATCTGAAGACTAAATTCTTAGAAGTGGAATGGCTGGTCCAGGGTGCAGGCACTTTTCGCCTTCACACTCGTTGCCCCTTTGTTCTCCAAGGACCCGTGACCAGTCTACACTCCCACCCACCCAACGCATGAGATACAACCCCAGCAAGCGTGCCTTTTGCCACTTTGACGGGTCACTGGTTCTCAATCTCGACCAAGGTCAGAATTACCTGGGGAGTTTTCTACAAATGCCAGTGCCTGCACTATATCCCATCTCCCATATCCTAGACAATTAAATCAGCATCAGACCGTTTTGTGTGTGGAGGATGTGGGGGTAAGAAGGGGAAAGAGAACTGGGCGTTGGAACTTAAAAAATCTGCCTGGGAGATTCTGATGGGCAGGCAGGGATGAAAACTACTACGACAGGTGACAAAGATCTCATTTGATTTCAATGTACATTTCTTCAATTATGAATGAGGATGGACATTTTTCTTTGAGAATAATGATCCAGACAGTTCTCGGATCACAGACCCCTTTGAGATGCTGACAAAAGCACTGGATCTTCTATCCAGAAAAATATGTGTGTGTGCACGTTGGCCTTGAGTAAGCAATCACGGGCCCCCTGAGCTCATCCTCAGGCCCCCTGGGATGCTGAGCTCCAGGCTAAGGACCAGGCTCAGAACTGTGCTCCTGCCCTTCCCCAGCTTGCCCACACCATGCCTCAGGCCCTGGGCATTCTCCCTGAAGCCCCATCTGGGCTTGGCCCTTGTCCCCCACCTGCTGAGACCTGCTGCAGGCCTCTGCTCTGGAATCCCTTCAGTCCACCTGCAGAATAACTTGGGTCCCCAAGTGGGGCTTCCCTGGTGCCACCTGTGAAGTGAACCTTGTGGACTTCGAGATTCGCAGCACGCAGCGCCTGTCCTCAGAGAGCTCAGAGTTGGCACACAGTTCCAGTGCCGGGTGATGGGGGTGACATGGCACAGAAGGGGTATGGTTAGCTCAGGTGGGAGCACAGACTGAGGGGCGGGCGGCCGGGGCCTTCCTGGAAGCAGATTATGAGCGAGCCTCAGGGATGAGCAGGAGCTGTCAGTGGTGGCTTCGGGAGCTTGTCACCTGTGGAGGAGGTAAAAGCCAGGAAGGAGGGAGCTGCCTGTACTTTGGGGCCTGGGGTTCAGGGGGAAGGTGGGGGGAGAAGTGAGATCAGGAAGAGTCTTGGGACTGGGCATATGGATTCCAGTGGGGGAGGGATGTGCTGTTGGATCGGTCACTCTGTGGGGGTCTGGGCAGGGAGGTGGGTGGAAGAGCTGGTCGGTGGTGGTGGGAAGTGGGAGGGGAAGCTGATCCTGGGAGATTAGGGCAGTAGGGCAGCGGGCTCAGCATGTGGGGGTGGTTGGGTCACATGTGCATCTGGCTTAGCTGGGGTAACAGGGGGTTGGTTGGTACCATTTCTAGGGAGGGAGGGGCTGATAGTGCTCAGTGGACGGGTGGAGGAGTGTGTGTGTGTGTGTGTGTGTGTGTGTAGAGGCGTGGAGAGGGAGAGAGGGAGAGAGGCGGAGAGCGAGAGCAGGATGTGGGTGGTCAGCAGAGCACAGGTGTGCACCTGTGCATGCCCCCAGGCAGGGGTGTGGGGGTGGCCAGCTGCTGACACCTGCACTGCAGGGGAGCCTTAGAGGGAGACACAGTGGGGTGGGTGGGGATGTGGGTGAAGGGCCGCAGTTCTGGAGCCGAGGGCCCAGTGAGGCAGGCGGCTTCTCCCTTGCTCTGGCTCCGATGCTCGCTCACACCTCCACCGACCCTTCGAAGCGTTTGCTGTCTAGTGGGTACAGCACTGCATCTCATTATGGCCTCACTTCGCGTTTTCCTGGTCACGACTGAGCCTGAGCATCTCTACAGATGTCTCTTCACTCTTTGTGTGTGGCCTCGTCTGTGAAGTGCCTGGTCACCATTTTTACCCATTTTTTTTTTTAAATGCGTTGTTTCTTTAAAATTGATTTGTAGGCGATTTTCTTCATCCTGAACACCAGTCCTTTGTCGGTTAACGGTGTAACGCACAGCATCTTCCATTCTGATGCTTCACTTTTCCACCTTCATCGTGTCTGCTGACGAACATCGTGTTCTTAATTTTAACGTAGTTGAATGTTTTGCATTATGGTTATGGCTTTGCGTGTTTTGAGGCTTGTTTTAAGAAATCCTTTCTGTGTTGAGTTGGATTTGACGACTGGAACCAATGGCCAGGAGCAGACAGAGCGCAGACAGCTGAGGGGGGTCTCTGCAGGGAGTGGGGAGCTCCCGAAGCCCCCTGGGGCTCTTGGTGCAGCTGACAGCTGGGAGATTGATTAAAAACTGGATGCAGCAAGTGAGAAAGACAGGAGAGAGGCTGAGTGCTTTGAATTTGATCCTTTTAGCGACAATTAAGCAACTGCCATGGACGGGCAGAGGAAGGGACGTCCTGAGAACGAGACACCGACTGCAGGAGATGTGCCCTTGGCCTCACCTTGGACCCACTGCCACGTGGTGTCCGCTGCGGCCCCATCAGCCTTTGCTGAGACGTTTCATAGCACTCGGCATCTCCTCCCTCCTGGGGAAGGGCACACTACAGAGAGCCAGGAGAGCATTTGAGCATCATGTGTGCGTGACTCGCTCAGGGCTGACTGAGTGGCATTCATAATAATAATTGATGGGGACACTGAGCCGCTGATTGGGTAGCGAGAGAGTGAGCCACCGGGAAGCCCAGAGCAGGAGTTCTTAATGGGGCCAGGAATCACGGGGTCAGTGAACTTGGATGGGAAAGAGAAGTATGTCGTTATTTTCACTCACCTCTGGTTGGAATTTAACATTTCCTTCAATTATAAGCATAGGCAACAAACCAAACAGGGCTGGCAGTGCCTACGACCTGTCACTCATAGACATCACAGATGTTTTTACATCATGTTGCTTTTTTGGGTAGGTATTTTGAAATATCTGCTTTAAGATGGCAATTAGTATGAACTTCTGCTAGATCTGTGTTGATGAGGAAGCCCACGTATGACTACATCACAATTTTTCAAAGTGTTTCGGCCATCGCGCTGACAGATGATCAGGCCCCTTGTTCCGGCAGCACCTTGCAGGTGCTGAGTACAGCTCCGTTTATCATCTAGTTCTCACGCCTCTTCCTCACATCGGGAGGACGGGGCGAGGCTGTGGCCCTGTCCGCCCGGGGACTGCTTCTAATGTTTCCACGTCAGAGAGTGTGGAAAAGAAAGGCAAGAATCAGTCCAAACCACATCATCTCAGATGATATCTTTTACTCTGATTTAGATGATTTTGGCTACTTGTCAGTCTGGCAGGACATCCCTCAGTGGCCCCCGGAAAGGTCTGAGGAGGGACCTGCTCCTGCTGCTCCAGCCTGGCGAGCACCTCCCAGCACTCGGGTGCTGGACCACCGGGAGGAGGGCTACGTGGAGCGCTGGTCCACCCAGAGGCTCTCCTGGCTCCTCCTTTTGCCTTGCATTGCCTCTTTGATGCCGTGGGAGTAAATCAAATTAAAAGCAAATTTGAACCGAGTCCAAGTTATCCATATCTCCCATTCTTGAACCCAGTCCAGGTTCCTATTACCGTCATTAAGCAATTTATATGATGCATTGCATCCTTGAATGGTTGTACTTGCATCACACTTTTAAAGATAGCTGGCGGGGGGGGGGGGGGTGGAAACATATATTCCTGGATGTTGTTTATAATTCTAACTATAAGATTAGAGTAAGTCTATGTTGTACCAGTTTGTAGTTTTAAGCATCATATATGGAGATAGTTCTAAAAAATAAAACCGATGTATTTTCGATTGCCCTTTAACCCCGATGCTTTCTGGCAGCCATTGGATCAATGAGTTTAAGTGCGTCAGGGATGGGTAGGTTTCTGCTAGAATAAATTCATTGCTCGGCTCTGACAGTCAAATTAGACTTTTTATTTTGTTTTGTCTCCTTGGCAAAACGATAGTCTTGAAAGCCCGGGGCTTTGTTAAGAGATAAAAAGGTTTTCTAAATGCCAAAGCTTCTCTCTAAATAGGAAAGGTCCATACCTCTGGCTCTGATCATAGAGTTTTACTGTAAGCCAAAAAAAAAAAAAAAAAAAAAAGGAAAGAATGCAGGGTGCTCTTGGTGGAGGTGAAGTTCCTAGGAGGCAGGAGGGTGATGGAGAAGGCACTGGTCTCGTCATCTCACCCTGTGGTTCGGAAGCGATGAGACCCTCACGAGGATGTGGCCAAGGGCCGGGTATGGCGGGGGCAGTGGGAACATGACAGCAAAAGCTCTGAGAGGAACCGGAAGCTGGGGAGGGATGTCCACGTAGACAAACCCAAGATGGTGCTCTCCACTTTGCACACATGGATGGGCCCAGGTGTCTTTACAGAAGGCCCAGGGATTTGTGGTGCCTCCCAAGGGACAGAGAGGCTGAGAGGACAGATACCTGGGAACCTGGAGTCCAAGGTTGGCTGTTCTGGGTGCTGGGAGGCTCAAAGACCAGTGGGTGCTGGGGCACTCACCCCAGTGGGATGAGACACCTAACTGGAAGCCAGAGAAGATGAAAAGGACAGCAATTACACCTGTAGCCCCTCCCCTGCACCCCCGAATGTCCGTTGTGGCACTCAGCTGCCCCCAATCTAGTCCTTGGTGTGTCCCAGGCCTGGGCCTTGTGAGGGGACCACAGTAGGAGGCACAGTCACACAGCCCAGGAGCCTTCGTGCGGTGGGGAGGGCTACAGGCGTACTGAGAAGTTACTGACACAAGATGCCACAGACAGGCCCTGGGGGCTGCGGGCTCCGGACAGGCCATTCTCGCAGTGAGGGCTGGGAGAGGGGTAGACATCTCTATCTGCATGTCTACACTTAAGAACTCTCCAAATCTGGAGAGAATTCTTGTGAGTTTATTTGAGCCAAAATGATGACACTTTCGAGAAGCAAAATTCTAACAGATTGAGAAGATGTTCCGGAGAATGGCAGTATTGCAGCTTGTTTTATACATCAGAATCAAAGGAGGAGACCAGAGGAGGGTTTCGTGGCAGGTTAAGGGGGCGGGAGAAAGCAAAGGGGGAAATCTCTGAGACTGGAGAGCAAGTAGAAAGGGGAGACACATACTACGTCTTTTACACTGGTGGGTGCAGGGTAGTTAACATGTATAATAACACCCGGCCTCAGTAACCAGGCCACACACAGCTTCGTCTGTGTCCGCAGCCACTCCCCAGCACAAGCATCACCACCTCGGCTCCACGCATCAGACCAGCAGGCATTAGGTCCTCAGAGGAGCACCGGTCCCTGGTGCCACAAAGGTTGGGGACCGACCACTGGTTTACGGCGCACAGAGATGGTATTTGGGCAACAAGGTAATAATGTGGTCTCTGCTCTGATGCCGGCGGTTGTGCCCTGAAGGGTCTGGAAAAGATCACGGTGACATTTCAAAGGAATGTGATCTTAGAGGCACAAAGGCAGTAGACAGGCTCACTTACGGTTAGGACCGACCTTTGTCCAGGACGCCAGAGGCCCAGGACATGACTGCCCACCACCACCCGCTTGCAGTTAGGAATTTTTATGTTGAGACCACCCTGTGTGGTGACTCTGGGTCTCTGAGTTTGTATGGCCGGCCATGCAGCACCACCCCCTTCCGCCCCAAGCTCATCAGGTTTAGTCTGTGGCCCCTGTTTCATCCGCAGAACCCCTGATGTGGCCTTCTGGGCTCAGCCTGTCCCTTAACAGTCAAATGAAACTGCCCAGCACCAGCGCACGGGGAGACAAGGCTCTCCCAGCAGCCCTGCATCCCTGCAACTTCCGTGATGGGGAGCGAAGGAGTGTCCTTTTCCTGTCCCCTCTCCTCAGGCCCTCTCCAAGACCAGTGTCGCAAGGCGACTGAGAGGAGCAGACTTGTCTCGAAGGTTTGGCGACGGGGTGAACTAGCACGTGGCGATCTCACCATCAACATCAGGCTTCCCGTTGCTGGGAGATGTGCTGGGCATTTCAGCCACAGAGACTTCACTTCTGAGTTAGACAAGCAGGCGTCCTAAACCCAGGCCTCCCTCTTGCTGGCTCTCTGACCCCGTGTGGCCCTGGGCATGTCACTTCCTTTCTGAGCCTCAGTTGACTCGTCTGTACAATGGGGTTATAATGCCCCTTTGCAGGTTTGGGGTTGGAAGACTCACAATGAATATGCTGTTATGGCAGCAACTGCTCTTCTCTTGGCTTCCGGCCCAGCCCCTTGGTGGGGACCTGTGCCAGGCTTTGGAAGGACAGTAATGAAGGGTGAATCAGCAGAGCCAGCTAGACTACAGGATGGGCAAGAGGGAGCAGGGGATACTGGGGTTCCCAAAGAAGCGGGGCACCGTGTTGAGTTGGGGAGCCTGGAGGGGTAAGTGGTGGAAAGTCGGCTGGGGTGACCCTAGATTCTGAGAGAGGGAGGGGGCAATGACAGGGCAAGCAGCAGGACCTGTGCCCCCAACCTGGGGGCCGTGAGGCAGAAGTGGGACCCGCAGGGAGGCGGAGCTCAAGGCCGAGCATCTGCCGGGCGGAATCCCGCCCGAGGCGTGGGGACCTGTGGGACGAGGGTGGTAGATACGGATTTTTCTGGTGGCACGGGCCGTGGGTGCACAGAAGATTTCTTCCTTGACACCTGCTCTCCAGTATTTCCTGCTAAGAGATCTAGCCAGGCCAGGAACACCTGCTTCAAAGGGTAAATAAATGTTGACAGGGCCACACCTTTGGGGAGACCAAAGGGTACCATCTGCATTTCACAATCGCTGAACCTCACCCAGAGATTTGGGTTCAGTAGGTCTGTGGTCTGGCTAAGAATTTGCATTTCTAGGTAAGTTCCCAAGTGGTGTTTATGTGCTGGGACCACATTTTGGGACCTAGGTCTTGGGCCAATGTCTTCTGGGATCCTCTCAGCAGTCTCTGTGGCAAATGTCAGACACTCCCCTCCCCATGTCACAGACAATGACACTCAGGATCAGAGAGGGTAAGTGGGCTGCCCAAGGTCGCTCAGCTGAATGGTGGCAGAGTCATAATTTGCAGTTAGGTCTAACAGGGCCTGGTCCTCGGCTCCGTCCACGGTCACGGTCGCCAACTGTGCTACCACCAGCTCCCAAGGTGGCCTCTTTGCGGCTTTGCCCTCGTCCGATTGTTAGCTGAGCTGCATCCCTTCTTGGAGCCAGTCGGTGAGACCGGCTTTTTCAGGCTGTAACTGGTGACTGCTGGCTGAGGTGCCCATGAGGGTGAGGTGGATTGGCCAGGGCATAAGGACATGGGTGAGCGGCTGGCTGGTTTGTGTGGTTATTTGTTGCACGTAGGGCAGGGAGCAAAGGGGAGGTTTGGAGGTGACAGAGGGAGGTGGGAACAGCATTTTGGCCCACTACTTTTTGCTCCCTTCTCGAAACCCACTGGGAGCAGGGAAGGCAGTTCTCTGACTCCGAACGAGGCACAGCTCCCAGGACACCCTGTTGTCGTCTGCCCTCTGGGCTGGTGTCGTCTGCTGGTCCCAGCCAGGGCGGAGGTTTCAGAGAAGCAAGGCACCGTTTGTGCATGGGGGGCTGCTTTTGTCCCACCTCCAATGCTTGGCGCCTTCTCGTGGCCTCACATCAGGCCGGAGGGGAAGTACCTGGGCCCACGTGGGCCTGCATTGCTGAGCTGGGACCTTTCTCTGCTCTGCAGGGGAAGGAGAGCATGGGGGAGGCTGGCTCGTTCTTCATGGACCCACGAGAAGCAGCCAGGGCTGCAAGTGTTTGGCGGCCTTGACTCATTCTCTCCCCTAATCTAGCCAGGGACCTAGACAGCTTCTGGTGACATCTCAGTCAGCTCGAGCTGCGTAACAAGGGTGCCACAAGCTGGGGGGCTTAACCCACATTTCTTTCTCACAGTTCTGGAGGCTGGGAAGCCTGACGTGAGGGTATTTGCAAGGTCAAGTTCTGAGGAGAACCCTCTTCTTGGCCTCCTTCTTCTTACGTCCTCCCTGGGGGAGCGGAAGACGGGAGCAAGCTGAGTCCCGTCTCTTCCTATTGGTGCGGGACAGGCAAACTCCCCCGAGCGGGGGGCAACTCAAGCCCTGTACGGAGAGAGCATCCTTTGCTGAGTGCAATAAAGGGTTTGCGCACACACCAAAGTTCGAATCAAAAGGAGAGTTTATGAGAGAAGGACAGACGCAGAGACAAGAGACAGCGAAGACAAAAGGCCGAGACGAGAAAAAAAAATAAAAGCACCCCCCCTCCAGTATTTGGGAATCCAGTTTGTATCATTCTTAGTTCCTGTGAGGTACAGTTTAAAGACTTGGTTTACCCTTTTCCCTTCGACACGGACATACCGTAAAGAAGGAAAGACTAAGTGGCACGAAAGGCCTGCCGGCAGCTCCCAGCCTTTGATCCATAGGTTCCCGATGGTTTTAGCCATAGGGAATGAACGATGTTTTATTTTGCGTAGGGCGCCACTTAAAGAGTCTGTTTTTCTGTTTTCCCTTCGTGGGGTGGGGGAAACGGGGTCGTTAGCAACCCCAGCAGAAATCTTCCTTGTTCTGCAGCTGTTTCCTTCTCCTCCTGGCTGCGGGGCTGATGAGTATATTGCAGTCTCTGAATGTAGCTTGATTTAACATCTTCGTTCTCTCGCCTCCTCCCTACATTATTCTAAGGGCACTAATTCCACATGAAGGCTCCCCACTCAAAACCTGATCAGCTCCCAAAGGCCCCACCTCCTAATGCCATCATACTGGGGATTAGGGTTTCAACGGATAGATTTGCAGGGTGGGGGGCACAAACATTCAGTGCACAGCAGGCTCTGTCCGCTCTCCTGCCTTCTGGCTGTCATTTCACCTCTGTAGATCTAAGTTCCAACATCTGCAAAAGAGCCAGAGCAAAAGAGCCGGACCATTCTTGTGTGGAGACAGAATACCGAGTCTGGGCCTGGTGTACAGTCTGCTCTCCATGAATGCGGTTTGTGGTCTCAGGCCACATCACTGTACCCCTGGAGCGAGTGGGGTGGTCTCTGACGGCCTCGAATGCTGTCACTGGGCCGTCCTGGGCCTGCCTCCTTCCTCCTGCCCGTGGGCTTCAGGATCGCTTCCTCCACACACTCTGGCTTCATATTCCCTCTCCTCCCCTCCCCCCTGCACATGGATGGTCCCCAGACCCACCTGAGCCAGCCTTGTCTGGACATCTACTTGGATATCCCAGAGACACCCTGAGTCAGCCTGTCCCACAGTGGAACCACCATCGTCCTCACCACGTCCCTCCTGCTCCTGTCCCGTGCTCCCCGTTTGCCCAGGCACAGATCCCAGCCCCATCCCGGCTGTGCTCCCTCCCATGCACTCCATCACCAAGTTCATCGAGGGCAGCTCACCTGGAAAATGGGGAAGACAGGAAAGACAGTGGAATGGTCGGGCGTGTGGTGGCTAGGAGGGCAGCCCCTCCCGTGCCCCCAGCAGCTTCCGGGACTAGGGGACTAGCGTTGGCATCTGCATGGACGCCTGAGGGGATGATGAGCCCCTCCTGGACCTCCCACCTCTGTGTTGCTGGTCTCCAAGACTCCATCCCCCGTCATCAGGCACCCTCCCCGAGGCCACCCTGGAGCCTGGAGCCTGTGGCAGCTCCCTTGATTGGGAGAGGAGCTCCTGGTAGCCTTC